>LPNX010767658.1:229781-246019 GCA_001517045.1 Pseudotsuga menziesii | reverse complement strand
ATGGGAAGTTGTCATTTTGAATATGTTATGAAATGTTTCTAATCATAGCAATTCTATTTGACTTGTAGGAAGGATTGTATGCAATCACCTATAAGAGAAGAAATGATGAAGTTATGGATGCACGATATAGTTGCGGATGTACACGAGAAGAATGATGCAATTATAAATGCACAAAAGAAGAATGACGCAAACTATAAATGTATGATGTTGTTACAGATGTACAAGAACAAGTTGATTAAGGGAGCTGTGATGGCCTGAATGACCAAATATCTCCAAGACTTCTATTAACAGGTTGAATTTCCTATCAGAAATATTCCTTCTGCAAACTCTCCAGAATGCGGGATGCAGAAACATCTTTCTATAAATTATGTTCCCCGCAAATCTCCTTTCTCAAATCTCCTTTCCAAAACTTGAGGGATGCGAGATGTGGGATGCGGCTTCACAATATTTATTTCCAAAACCAATTATTCCTACAATGGTCTAATCCATATGCAGGATGCAAGATCACAATTTCCATATTCCCCCAATTCTGCAAACTCAAACTTTCCGCACCATTGATTCTTGTGGGTTGATTCTCAGTTGTTGATCTATTTCTAGATGCAAAACAAATTATGATCATTGATTTCGATCGCGATCTTTCTTCACCATTTGATATCCACTGAGGCATTTCTTCGTAGATCACCAAATTGATCACTGACATGATCAATTTATCTTCAAATTAGAAACTAAGAATTTATACACAGAATTTATATGGAGTGAACATAGGATGAATTCATACTTATACAGATTTATATATCAACATGGAATTCATCAAAACACACGAAAACTTCCTTAAAACTTTACAAGGTCCAATATTTCTAATATTCAACTTATTATAAGTTCCTTTAGGGAACCTTTCCTTTTTAAGATAGGCCATTACTAAATCTCCAATCTAAAAATTCACTTCTCTCCTCTTTAGGTCCGCTCTATGTTTATACTTCTCTGCACTTTCCTGTAATCTCTTCTTGATGGTTTCTTGTAGCCCATGCATACTAACTGCAAGGTCTTCACCCTATGCACTTCTCTTTTCTTGTTTTCCCAAATCTTGAAGTTCATATACACCTCTTGGATGCATCCCATAGACAATTTGAAAATGACTCATACATGTACTTCTATTGGGTGAATCATTGTATGCAAACTCAGCCTGAGCTAAATCCAAGTCCCACTGTTCTGGATGTTCATACACTAGACTTCTCATTATATTTCCCAAGATTCTATTTACCACTTCATTCTATCCATTAGTCTGAGGGTGATAAGCAGAACTAAAATTGATATTAGTCCCCAATTTCTTCCATAGAGTTCTCCAAAAATGACCAACAAATTTTGTATCTTTATCAGACACAATACTCAAAGGCAAACCATGCAACTTTACAATTTCTGAAAATAATAGATTAGAAATGTTTGCTGCATCATTAGTATTTTTGCATGAAATGAAATGATCCATTTTAGAAAATATATATATTACAACATAAATTGAATCATGAACTCTCTAATTTCTAGGTAAACCTAAAAAAAATCCATGCTTATTGAATCCCAAGGCCTAGCTGGAATAGGTAATGGTTGATACAATCATGTGTTCTTACTTATCCCTTTTGCATGTTGACAGATTCTACACCCTTCAACAAATTTCTTCATAGAAGGTTGCATCGTTGGCCAAAAATAAAAACTACTCACTAGAGAAAAAGTCTTGTCTTGCCCAAAATTTCTCGAGAGACCCCCACTATGTTTTTCTTGAATTAAATTTTCCCTCATTGAACATCTTGGAATACACAACTTACTGTCTTTGAACAACAATCCTTCTTGAAACATATAATCTAACCACTGTCTTCTGTTATGGGTAACTGGATTTTGATAGGAAGCATAAATATCCTTGAAATCTACATCCTCTTAATACATAGAAATCAAATTTTCAAATCCTAAAGTACCAACCTTAACTTCCTGCATTACCAAACTTATCCTGCTCAAAGCATCAACAACTTTATTAGACTTACCACTTGTATGTTTGATAATGAAGGTAAATTTCTGCAAAACTTCTACCCATTTAGTATGCCTCTAATTTAATTTAGGCTGGCTGTTGATGAACTATAAAGCATGATTGTGAGAATACAAAACAAATTCCCTAGGGATTAAATAATGTCTCCACTTAAGAGCCTGCACAACAATATATAATTCTTTATCATACGAAGAGTAATTTTTCTTAGCTTCATTTAAATTTTCACTGAAATATGCCACTGGACACTACTATTGACTTAAAACTACTCCCACTATTCTTCCACTAGCATTTGTCTCCAGTTGAAACACTTTATCAAAACTGGGCAAAGCCAAAATGGGCTTCTCAGTTATTTTCTTCTTCAATAATTTAAAATTTCTATCAGCTGCTTTGGTCCATTTGAAAGGTTTTTTACTTCCCCTGAAAGTATCTATTAAAGGTGAACAAATATGACTAAAATCATTAATGAATTTACTATATAAAATAGAAATTCCATGAAAACTTATTACCTCATAATTATTCCTTGGAACTGGCCAATTTAAAATTGCTTGCACTTTATCATAATCCATTTTCAGTCCTTCTTCTAAAACCACAAACCCCAAGTAGACCAATTATTTTTTTAGGAAGCTAAACTTCTTCAAATTTATCAGCAACTTCTCCTTCTGTAAAGTCCTCAACACCAAATTAAGGTGCCTTAAATTCTCTTCTTTGTTCTGACTAAAAATCAGAATGCCATATAGATATACTATCACAAATTTTCTAGTAAATTCTTTCAGAACCTCATTCATCAATCTCATAAAAGTAATGGGTGCATTTGTAAGCCCAAATGGTAGCAGTAACCACTCATATAGACCATCATTTGTTTTAGATGTTGTTTTCCATTCATCCCCTTCCCTTATTCTAATCTAATGATACCCACTCTTCAAATCTATTTTGGAAAAATATTTTGAACCACTTAAATAGTCCATGTGATTATCAATTATGGGTAAAGGAAATCTATACCTGAGAGTGATCTTGTTGATTTCCCTGGATTCAGACACATTCTCCATCCACCATTTTTCTTTGGACTTAGCATAGTAGGTACGACACAAGGACTCAAGCTCTCTTTCACCAATCCCTTCTCCAACAGCTACTGTACTTGTTGTTTGATTTCTTCATTTTCTAGAGGGGTTAATTTGTAAGCTTGTTTGTTAGGTTAACTTGCATCAGGTATTAAGTCAATGTGATGACTAATAATTCTTACAGGAGGTAATTCATTTGGAAATTCATCCACAATAATGTCAGCATACTCATCAAGAAAAGTTTTAACTTCATCTGAAAAATCATCTAAATTTGTAGAAGTTAAAATTACCTTTGGCTTACTAATAAGAGAAAAATGTAGATCCTTTTATTTTTTAACTTCCTGTAACAGTTCTTTTCTAGACATTAGCAAAATGCTTGATCCTGAACTTCTCTAAACTGCTTCATCTTCCAACGGTGACAAGGTATGTCTCTTCACATATTTGTCTAGAGAATAAGTATTCTTCCTCCCATCATGAACAGCTTTCCTGTCATACTTCCATGGCCTTCCTAAGAGTATATGGCACACATCCATAGGAATTATGTCACACAATATTTCATCCTTGTAACTACCAATATGAAAATCCACATTACACTGCTCATTCACCAAGAGCTGATATCCTTTCTATAACCAGGGCACTTTGTAAGGAGTGGGATGCCTCATCCTATTCAATCCCAGATTCTCTACCATCTCTATGGAAACCAAATTATCAGTACTACCACTATCAATAACCATTTTACAACACTTACCTTCTGACTTACACCTTGTTTTGAATAGACTTTTTTTTTGAACTGGTTCATGTACTTGTTTCTTTGTATTCACTAAGACTCTCTTTAGCATAAGAGACTCTCCATCCTCTAGAGGATTATTCACCTCTGTTTCTTCTTTTGATTCTTCTTGATCCTCTGCAACATTCACATTTCTTTTACCTGTATATTTATTTCTTGGACAATCCCAAGACATATGTCCAACCTCTCTACAAGTATAACATCTTACTTCTCTATTTCTACCTCTTCCTCTACCTCCTATGAATCCTCCTATATCGAATGATTGACTTATACTGCTAGAACTTTCAGGTTCATCTTTATAAGTTCTACCTCCTCTATTTGGAACACCTCTGCCTCTTACCATGTTCTTTCCTCTATTCCTCTGGTTTTGTTTTCTTAGCAATTTCTCTTCTATCTTTAAAGATACTTAATATGCATCGTATACAGTTTTCAAATTTAATAGACTGATTTCATCCTGTATATCATATCTCAACCCATTGATATACGTAGCTCTTCTTTCTAGACCTCCCTCTGTGTGTCCAGATCTAATGTTCAGTCTAACAAATTCTTCTGTAAATTTTTTAACTGTTATAGTCTTATGTCTAAGGTTCTATAATTGTCTAAGAAGATTTAACTGATAGTCCTTAGGCATAAATTGTCTTTTAATATTATACAACATCTTATCCCAAGAGTTATTTTTTTTTCGTACCTCTTCTTTCTCGGTGGATCTAGAGCTCATCCCACCAGATAGATGCATGCCCTGTCAATATGCTAACTGCATATCTTAGTTTCTTCTTGTCTTCTATCTCTTCAAAATCAAAGTATTTACTCATATCATTAATCCAATCCATAATTTCTTCAACATTTAAGTTACCTGAGTACATATGTACTTCTATTCTTGGACTGCCACTAATTTTCATCAACATATTCAATATTTTAACTTCTTCAGGATCTTCTTCTTCTTCCTCAGAGGATTCAGATCCAACTTCTTCATCGCTGTCATATAATTGTTTGAATGGTTCTTTCTTTCCATAGATTCTAACCTTTCTTCCATTCTTCTCATGTTTCTTTCTATTTATGTTTTTGTAGGTTTTATTCATCGACCACGTCCTACAGGAACTCCATGTCCGCGTCTCCTTCTCGGCAGCATCTTTCTTCACAAACTCAACTGATCAATTGAATCACTACGAAGAATATTTGTTCTACTCTGATACCAAAAATGATGGTCTGAATGACCAAATATCTCCAAGAATTCAGTTAATAGGTTGAATTTCCTGACAGAAATATTCCTTCCGCAAACTCTGCGGAATACGGGATGCGGAAATGACTTTCTATAAATTGTTTTCCCTGCGGATCTCCTTTTGCAACTCTCCTTTCCGCAACTTGTGGGATGCGGGATGCAGGATGCGGCTTCACAATATTTATTTTCGCAACTAATTATGTCTGAAATGGTTTATTCCACATGCAGGATGCGGAATAACAATTTCCATACTTCCCCGATTCCGCAAACTCAAACTTTCTGCACCGTTGATTCTCAACCGTTGATCTATTTCCATATACAGAACATATTGTGACCATCAATTTTCGTCGCAATATTTCTCCACCATTCGATCTCCTCTGAGATCTTCCTTCGTAGATCACCAAATTGGTCACTGACAAGATAAATTTCTATGCAACTTAGAAACTAAGAATTCATACACAGAATTTATATGGAGCGAATGTAGGATGAATTCATAATTCTACAGATTTATATATCAACATGGAATTCATTAAAACACATGAAATGTAATCCTTTGTTCTTTATTCAATCAGATCAGAAACTCAAACAAATAGAATTTACTTCTTCACTACTTCTGTGCACACTCTTTGTTATCTCATCTCTCTCTCTCTACTCTGCTACACTCTTTCTTCCCCTTTCATTCTATTACATTCAAATCATTTTATAGCACTAAAAAAACCTATCAGATCAAACTAAGTTGGATCTGAGGACCTAACAAAAGTAAAAGCTATCAACAAAGATCAATCCTTGAGTAATCCATGTAGGGATCAAGGAGAAGAAAGGAAAAATTTCCACTTATTACAATCAAAACTAATTCTATCTACTTGTCAGTGAACCCTATCTAGAACTTGATCACATGGAAAGATAATTCATCAGTCAATGAGCCTCGAGTTGGATGCTAAGCTGATTCATCAGTCAATGAACCTCGAGCTGAATTCTCATGCATCAAGCTATGAAGCTCAAGTATGTTCCCACCAAGTAACAAGTCCCAGAGGTAATGACTAAGCCTCTGGCTCATGTAAAGTTTGAATGCTTTTGAGACAAGCTTGGTGTAGTCCAAAAGGACCTCTCTCGAAAGAGGGAGTGACAGTAGATGTTGGGTGCACTGGTGAGTAGGTCAGTATAGAGGAGGGTACGTTTGGCTAGGCTTGTTTGTCCTGAAAGGGTTAGTAATCCAGACTAAAGGCCTGTCGATCCTAGGGGGATTAGTATGTATGTCTAGAATTGTTTGGCCTAAAAGGGTTAGTAATCTAGAAAAGTCTTGTTTGGTCCCCAAGGAGATATGTCTATCTAATTAGGCTTGTTTGGCTCAAAAGAGTTAGTAAGTTAGAAACAATTCCTAGATGGATCTACCAGATAACTGATCGTGATGCTACTCTAAAGAAGATGAAGGGAAAGATGTATCCTCAGTATTGCTATACTATTTATTGTTGATGTTTGCTAAGATGCTTTATGGTTGTCATAGTATTTCTATACTATTTATTGTTGATGACTACTGAGATGCTTGATGGTTTTTACAGTATTGTTATACTGTTGATTGTTGACGATTATTGAAGATGTTTGATGGTTGTTACAGTATTACTATACTTTTGATTATTGATGATTTATTGATATGTTTGATGATTGTTGTAGTATTTTTATACTGTTGATTCTCAATGATTGTTGATTATGGTTGCTAAGATGTTTTTGTTGATGTATTTGTAACTTCAGAATGTACTCACTTGTATATATTATGTATTGTACCCCAATGTTTTATTCGGGAAGTGTCTGTAATGTACTTGAGTCATGTCATGCCCTGATGTTCCTATCGGGAGATTCAATAATGTAAACAAGTCATGTAAATTCATTGAGGTTAAACCTCAATTGTAAGTCAGGGCAATAGTCCCCATAATTGTTTCAAGGTTAACCCTCCTTGTTGATCAAAGGGAAAAGTCCCGATAGTTTTGGGGCACTAGGGTTATTAAACTCTCCTAGAGATGTCAACCCTAGTAAGTAATTTTTAAGTGGGGCCAACATGTTGAAGTGGACATTAAGTGAACGAAAGAATATAAATAGAGAGTGAGCCTCTCTATTTATCACACACACACTCACTCACTAGGGTGTTGATGTAATTGTAACTTCGAAATGTATTCACTTGTATATCTTATGTATTGTACCTTGATGTTTATTCTAGGAAGTGTTTGTAATGTAATTGAGTCATGTTATGCCATGATGTTCTGATTGGGAGTTTCTATAATGTAATCAAGTCATGTCAAGTCATTTTGGGTAACCCTCCTATTGATCAAGGGTTAAAGTCCCCGTAGTTCCGGGGACCTAGGGTTATTGAACTCTCCTAGTGAAGTCGGCCCTAGTGAGTTATTGTCAAGTCAGGAATTAGTATAAATAGAGAGTGAGCCTCTCTATTTATCACACACTCACTCACACTTATTTGTAGCGCATAGATGAGGGAGAAGAAGTTGTTGGGGCTAGAAAGAAAGAGGCTACTGTTGTCGGTTGGACTAACTCTCCTCCCTAGGGTGCATCTTTCTGTCGAAGCAGAATCTGATTCTGAGCATTTTCAGTTTTTTACTTGACACGACTGCCGAAAATTAGGGCTTTCCACAGAAGTGGAATTTTTGAGTGAGCCCAGGCCTGGATTGATCTCCTCCTCAAAATTGAATTTTAGAGATCAAGATCAAAGCATTTGGTTGGACAGAACTCCAAGAAAGTAAAACCCTAATCTGCTCCTGAACCAGTACTGCAAAAATTCAGCTTCAGATCCAATTCTGACATATTGACCTGGTAAGATCTAAATATTTTGTATTTCCATTTGAGGTTCTCATTTAAGATGTCTCATCATACCAAGCTTGATGAAAAGCTTGAGGGAGATGATAACTTCCGAGCTTGGAAGTATAGGATCTCCCTGGTTCTGGAAGAAAATGAGTTGGACTCCTACATCAATGAGAAGGTTCCAGTTCCAGAGGGAGATGATGCTAAGGACTTACACAAGAAGAAGTCGGTTATGGCTAAGAGGATTATTGTTGATTCAATCAAGGATCACCTCATACCATAGGTGTCCTCCCTAAAGACACCTAAAGCTATGTTTGATTCCCTAACAAAACTGTTTGAAGGAAACAACATAAACTGGAAGATGACTTTGAGGAACCAGTTGAAGAATGTAAAGATTTAGAATGCAGAAACCATACAGTCTTACTTCACAAGGGTCTCCCAGATCAAAGAACAACTTGAAGTAGTAGATGAAGAAGTTGAGAATGTATAGATTGTAATGACCACCTTGAATGGTCTCCTTAGGGGACTCTTTCATTCAAGGGATCTATGCTAGAAAGAAGTTAGTCAAGTTCAACAGACTATGGGAAGAATGCTCACAAGAAGAAGTTCAGATAGCAGCTCGAGAAGAAAAGATGGGAAGTGAATATCAATCTCTCACAGTTCAATCCAAGAAATCTAGAAGGGACCATCATCACCATCATCATTCTAAAGGTAAGCACTCAGCTTCCAACAAGAAAACTCAACTCAAATGTTATACTTGTGATGAAATAGGACACTATGCCAAATATTGTCCTAGAAACAAAATAAACTCTCACAAGAATAAAAACAACAAGAGAAAACATCATGCTCGTGCTGCAGAAGATGATGAACCTTCCACAAAGAGAAACAAGCAAGAAAGTGATGAAGAATATGTTTTGATTTCCACTCTCATAGGAAACATCACACATGGAATCAATTATTGGCTTATAGACGGTGGGGATTCCAAACATATGACAAGATTCAAAGAGTCCTTTGTAAGACTATCAGAACATGAATCGCCCCACAAGGGGAAACTCAAAGATGACTACCAGTATCCAATAAAAGGTAGTGTGGAATCCTCCTATAAGCTAGACTCTAGAAATTCTATGAAGATGAAGGATGTATTTTTTGTACTAGTACTTAAGAAGAACATCCTCTCCATATCTGCATTAGATGCAAAAGGCATGAGGGTTGCATTTGTAGATGGCCAAGTTCTCATGTGGCCAAAAGGAAAGACTTTTGATGATGCAGTAGTGATTGGGGAACAAGAAGGAGGCCTATAAAAATTGAAGGGCTATTCAAAACAAGATTTGGTCCATGACACAGTAGAGCCAGATGAACTTTGGCATGGAATTCTTGCACATGTGCACTACAGAGCACTACCACTTGCAAGCAAATCTGTTGAAGGTCTTCCATAAATTCAAACAAAACATGATGGATTCTGCGAAGGATGTACAAAAGGAAATAATATAAAGAAGACATTTCCAAGTAGCAAGAGCAAGGCAAAAGGAATATTGGAAATCATTCACTCCGATTTATGCGGTCTGATTTCATCAAGTTCATTAAGCGGGTATGTATACTATATTTATTTCATTGATGAATTTTCTAGGAATACATGGATTTACTTCATGAAGAAAAAATATGAACTATTCAGCAAGTTCAAGGAATTCAAAGCCTTGATTGAGAACCACACTAAAAAGAAGATTAAGACTTTTCGATCAGATAATGGCGAAGAATTCACATCAAATGAATTCAAAGAGTTATGCAAATATTCAGGGATTAAGAGGGAGTTAACCACTCCATATAATCACAATAGAATGGAGTTGTAGAAAGGAAGAATAGAATGATCATGGAAGCTGCAAGGGCTATGCTTCATGATCAAGATCTTCCCTTGCATCTATGGGCAGAAGCTACCAGAACATTGGTGTATGTATAGAACCGTACTCCACACAAACTACTTGAGAAAAACATACCTAAAGAAGTCTTTTCCAGAAAGAAACTAGAAGTCAACCATATCAGAATATTTGGTTGTCCAGTGTACATACACATTCCAAAAGAAAAGAGGACAAAGTTAGATCCTTCAGGAAAAAAGGGTATATTTGTGGGAAACTCTGAAAGGTCAAAGGCTTACAGAATATACTTCCTAGGATTCTAGCAGATCGAAATCAGCAGGGATGTGAAATTTGATGAAGACTCAGCTTACAACAAATCCAAAAAGAGGCCTCCTGAAGAACCTGAAGAAACAGAAGAACCCATAATTCATGACACAACCATGACTGAAGAAATTCAAGAAGAAGATCGAGATTTTGAAGAAGCTCAAGAACCTGTGTTGGGATTAGGGCAGACCCAAGTTTTATACTATTATCTTTGCACCAAAAAAAATACCCACAGTGTTGGCCCTTTCGGCAACAACCTACGAACAGGTTGCAGTCTCACCCGAAACAGCTATGGGGTGCTGCAGAATCAGGTTTCTGCAAGCAAAAGAGGGATATTACTGTACCTTTAGCCTTAACAACAAATACTTATACAAAATAGAGCTTCGACATTCACTTAAATAGCTTCACAGTTTAGATAAAATACGTTTCTTGCTTAACCCTTAACTGGGAATTCATAGCGAAATTAATATTTAACAATTATCTTACTTTAGCATTCACCTACTTATCAAAAGCATAAAAACATAACAGAAACAACACAAAAGAACCACCACAACACAAGATATAACATGGTTCACCCCCAGTGTAGGGGCTACGTCCACAGAACTGTGTTTATATTCACTTCTTTACAAAATCACAATTCTAATTTGGGCACTCAGCTGCAGATCCTCTTAATCACCCAAAACTGTGCACTTAGCTGCAAATCTATGCACTCAGCTACAGAACCTTTCTTACAAAACCCTTTGCGCACTCAGCTGCAGAGGTCATCCACGCACATAGCTGGGACTTAACCTTAAACCAAAATAAGCCGTCACCTCAATTTATCATCATAATAGAACCTACTATAACCTTACTTGACTCCTTTACATGAGTGCCTTATTTATACAAGTGCACTATTACAATATCATGGACTTAAACCATGGGTACTCGCCAATCATGGGACATTTACAAAAAGAGGGGCTTTGAATCAACCCCGACACCCCTAAGACTATTTTATGTTGCAAATCCGCTTACAAGCTTCCACAAAAACCGCAGAGTTACCAAAATTAATGAACGTTAAGGCACGCGCCCCAACAGGCCCCTAAGGCTCACCAGTGTCCCGTCCCAGGACACTCTGCTGCTTATCTGGTGGGAGAATCTTGTTGGCGAAGATAATAAACTGCTTGTTGAGGTCATGCATGATATCATTAGCTGCTTGCTCCTTCTCCACCAACTCCTGCAATGCTGTTGCTGATGCTTCACTAGCCTTTTCCTATGCAAATGCATCGTACTCCTTCAGAACTTTGAGCTGGCTGTCCACAGCAGTACTTAACTCCAAGGCCTCGTTGACAAGGGGCTGCATAGAATTTTCCAGCAGTGTTGATTTTGTTCTATATGACTCAATTTCTTGCTGGAGTTCCTTGCTTTGATTTACCTTGAGCATCTTCTGCATAGGAGGCAAAGTATTAATTTCTACTTTCACTACATCCAGCTCTGTCTGTCGCTGCTTGATGGTTTCTTGCAGCTTTTCTACTTCTAGATTATCTTGTAGGTTGGCCCAGGCGTCAATGGTTTCATCTAGTAGTTTTGTTGCACTGCTCGTAAGATCTGAGATCTTCGTTGTTGATGCCTTAATATCTCTGTAGCGTTGCTCCCTGACCTCTGGTGGGATCTCCGGGATGATGCGAAGTTGAAGCTCTGCAATATGAGCCTCATGTTCTACTTTGAGCTTCTCTATTTCACTATGAGACTGATGTGCGTAGTCTTTCAGCTTGGTGATTCTTTTCTTCGACTCTTCCTCAGCCTGCATGTCAAAGTCAGGAAGACTTCGACACGCCTCATCCAATACTCGCGCCAATGTGATCTGCTTACGTTTTGTGTCCCTCTTCCTCTGCTCCACTTCCTCCAACTGCCCTGCAAGGCTCTTACTCTGCTTCATGGTATTTTCCAACTGCCTGTGTGAGAAGCTATCATGTTCTTGGATATCCCTCATGATTTTCAGTTGACAAAGGTGCAGCTCCATTATAGAAAACTTGGTGTAATCTATCACGACTGTCATGCTCATCTCCGAGCAAGACGCTACGTCAGTTATTATGAGGGCTGCACTTGACACTTGTCCTCTATTATCTCTGGCTTGCCATTGTCTTATGTCTGGCTGGGCGCTTACTGGGACGCTACTTGCTGCAGTGCTAGTCGCTGATTTTTCTGCTAGCATCTTAAGTTCTGCAACTCACTGCGCTATGCCAGTGAGCGCATCAAGGTGCATAGCTAAAAAATCTTTCCATTTGCTAGTTAATCCCTCTGTAGATTTTGTCAGCGCCTGATCAAGCTCCTTAATCATCAAAGCAGGATCTTTGATGATATTCTTACCCTTCGACGCCTTAGCTTTCTTCCTGGGCTAAGGCTTAGCAACTTCCTCTGCCTCTGGTGACTTGTGCTTATCTGGGTGATTGGGGTCTGAGATTGTCTTGACTGATTCTTGTTCTTCTTCATCATCTCTACCATCTCCACTATAGTCACCTTCACTCTATTGCGGCTCACTTTGTTCTTCGCTTTCTTCGAGTGGGTCATTCTGCTGCGTCTGACTAGGGCCAGCACCCACATTGGTGATTGGAGGGATTGGAATGTTGGGCTTTGTCCCTGCATCCTTCATCCATTCAGCCGGCCACTGCTGAACTACTGTGAGGATGTCTTCTTGGGTCACCACATATGGCAACTTCTAGTATGCATGTTTATTATCTGCGCAGGCCTGGATGAAGACACTGTGTATGTCGGCCTTGAAATTGGCCACTGCCGCAAACTGAGAGAATAGCTCATTACTGAGCTGCAATGTTTGCAGGATCTCATAGGATATGTTCATGGCATAGAAGGTGAACACATAGTTCATCATCTACTGGGATTATTTGTCCTGCGACACCCAAAGAGATGCGTACCTTGCTGTTCCAGGCATGTTCAGAGGCACATCAACAAACTGCGCCTCGGTAGGTTCTTTCCATCCTACCAGTGCAATAATCACTATCAGTCATGAATAGTGAAAGGGTCTACCTTTCTCCTGCACATCGTGGACATATTCAAGGAATTCCTTGGCAATGTACTCTACCCATTTGTAACTATAGCCTTCGGCACAGTTCGCAGCAATACTGACGATCGGGGCAGATACTTCATTCGGTCTGCACTTCCACATTAGCTTGCATGCTAAGAGTTCTGTGGAGAATCAAATGTTTTGATGCCGAATGGTCGAGGTTTGATACCCTCGCTTTCCTTTTGTCAGCCCGAAGCATTCCTTCATGCTCTGTGATAGCTTCGCGTCTTCATGTTTTCCCATAAACTCAATTCTAGGATTAGGCCCTTCCTTCAGTAAGCCCGTAATACGGTGAATGAGTTCTCCATTGATGGCTATTTTATGGTTTCTAATCCATAGGTGCTCATCATGCACTAACACCAATAATTTCTTGACCACCACGGTCACCTGTGTGCTGCGACCGAAGTGGGGAACATTGAGCATCTTCAACAAACCGGCTTTCTCCAAGCCAGCATCCCACTGTTTCACTTCTAATAATGTCACTCCAGTCTTCGGATAGTGGAAAAAGTGAAATTATTTCCTAGGTGTGAACTGTGGGAATTTCCCATGATCATTTGTATCGTGGTCTGCGTACTTCAGCTGGTCTATTTTCCTTGTCATTGTCCCGACCAACTGCACACCCTGTGGCAGCGAAAGGGTGCGTAAAGTGAACTTGGCATTCCGTCGAGGTGGCTAGACTCCTAATCGAATAGGCGAAAGATATGGTGGATGCTGTGATGCAATGTTCTCATCCCCTTCAGGTGGGATCTCTGCTGAACTAGACGGATTCATCTCGGGATCCTTCGGTGTTTTCCCTAATTGCTTATGTCTGTCTTCGTTCCGCTTAGAACGAACTTCGGGATTAAACTTCTTCCTGGTAGATCGTGTCTGCATTGGATGGGTCGGTGATAGGGGAGTCTCTTCGTGGGGTGCATACGTAGGTGGGGTGCTCATAAGGTTCTGCAGACCCCTCAGTTCAAATTCTCTTAATAATTCCTGAACTTCTCGATCAGCTGACATGGACATAATTGTAAAACTTAAGAAAATGTGTAATGTGAAATTCGCAGGGCTGGGTGTCTTCTTATAGAATCAAACGACCAAATCTTCCATAACTATGCATTGAAGACACCAAATCTGACAGAGATCTTGTCCAAATGGTGGTAGATTTCCCAAAATCTCATCATTACAGGCAGTTAATATAGTTAACGTACCGACGCCGCCAAATCTAAGTATTCCCAACGGTCACATTTTAGGCTTTGACACACCTTGCTTCTTCGGCACAACCACTAACTTCAGCTTCGACACATCCTTATACCATGACAGAATCTTATCTAGCTACACCCTGACTTTTTCTTTGTACTTAGGGTTCTACCTATAAGGGTGCTATTTCACTGGCTTCGCATCAGGTGTCAAAGGGATTTTTATCACTCCTATATCACCAAGGATACCTTTCATTTCTGAGAACTTTGTCAGAAATAAGTCATGATACTCATGGAGAAGTTGGGTCACTTTGCTCAGCATTTCTTCATCCCAATAATCTCCAATGGTAGCGTACTTAGGATTTTCTTCTGATCCAATGTTTACTTTCCTTGTATTCAAGGGCTGAGTTACTTCAGGTGCTTCGACTGCTGGTCCATGTACTTCGCAGTGTCCTTCTGACTCAGAAATGTTAATGTTGCGTGGGTCATCATCCTCGTCAATTGCGAGGTTATAACATTCTACTGCATTAGCTTCTTGTTCCTTCCAATTGGGTTGGTACTCTGCTATTTCTTTATCATCAAACACCTTAGTATCGATCAATCTAACAGCTGCGTCCAAAGAAGGGAAAACCTCATTAATAGAAAATGTAAGCACAAAACTATCAACAAGACTATCCCAACTTACAGTGCCATGGTGAAGCTCCACCTCCGCATACCAGTTCTTTGCTACGGGTTCTAGAGTGTGTATAAACCTATGTACCCATTCTTCACGAGGTACATGCTTCCATGCTTCGTAGCACTGCTCCAAATGTTCCTGAGGGCTAGTATTACCATTAAATATGCTTCACACCTCCTGAGGTTGATCCATCAATCTCAGGCGAAGGAAATTTTGACAAGCTCCCCAACTAGGGATATACTTTTTGTGACCATTCCACCATCTGGCAACTGTGGCTCTGAATACTGAATCTAGAGTCTCCATTTTCTATGAGTCTGGTACTTGCTGTGAGAATCGTACAATAAACTCTTCTGGTTCTGTCAAGCCATCAAAAATAGGTAAGACTCTTGTCTGTGAGCCAAGACATCTGTTACGGAGAGAAATTCCTATGGCTTGGGGTACCACAACAGACAGCTAGACTCCAGAAATCAATCTTTCCCAATATGCAATAGAAATAAAATGTCTAACACTAAAGGATCGAACCTCGTACCTTATTCCGGACAGTTGAAGTAGATCCCCATTGAGCTTTCCAATCTTCACCTTGAATTGATATAATACTTCCTCAACAACAAGTAAACAATACAAGCATAGTATATTTCATGGTGTTAGATCTATTCTAGCATATATAATCAATAATGTAAAAGCATTTGACATATTCCAATGGATACAATATTCATTCAAATACACATTACTGGATAGGAAAAGATATTTCTATTAATATGAATCAGAGATTACAAGTGACAACCTCTGATGGCACGTCTGCGAACCGGAGAAACTGAATCCCCCACTTGGGCATCCACCACCTCAATCCTCCATCACTCAGATAGCAAGCTCACTAGCAAAAGGCAAGCTTGGGAAGAACACAACATGCTCCAAGGGACAAAGGGATGTAGACTCAAGCATAAGTTCTGGAAACAATGGACTATAGTTTCGTTACTCTCAATTCTCTCTTATGCTTTCAATGTCTCAAGGGGTTCCTTATATAGCTTTTCAAAAGGATACTGAAAGGTCGAATCCGTGCAATCTCAAGGCATATGGAAGGCCATGAGTCATATGAGTCGGATCCAAGTCAAGGAACGCTCCAAAAGGATTTGGATTATTCATACATCCCGATGTACGCAACTATAGTGGGAATATCCGCGTATGTACGCGGTTATCGGGGAAAAAGCCGCGTATATCACTTTTCTTATGTTTTTAGGGATGATCAAG
>LPNX010767658.1:216792-229499 GCA_001517045.1 Pseudotsuga menziesii | reverse complement strand
CGATAATGAAAATGGGAATCAAGGTACTAGAGTGCAAACTAACAAGTGTGAATAAATGAGTTGAGGTCGAACACTTGAGAGAATCCATCGATTAGGGGAAATTGATGTATTCCCAAAACTGTCAATGGTGAGAGAACCTGCCACTGATGACTGCAAGTCTCAAGGAACTCAAAAATGACTCTAGACTCCAATCCCAGAATAAATGATCTAAAGTCAATGGGATGAAATCCGCTGGAAGGAGGGCATTAGGGCATCCCCCATCATCCAACACGAGGTACTCAGCAAGGCTGTATAATGTGGAAGGACTCGATCATAAGGTGCATGAACCAGTAACTGTACCAGGAATGGCCGACATGCAAAGTCAATATGACTGAGGAATGGCCGACTCAGGTTTCAAATTCCTTCGAACAAGAGCATAACGGCGTATGGTGACTGAATGAAGGCAGCATAGACTCGATATACAAAATGGGACATCTCTATGACACAGGAGGCATCAACAGAGGCTCCATAGGGACTGGAAGCTTAACCAGTCGATGGAGATAAACTCAGATAACGAGTACAACTCCTAAGTCAAACTATAACCCAACTAATGGATGTGATATACAGTGCTCTATTTGAAGGCGACATGACTCGACAGCTGCCAAAGATAATACCTTTTCTTGTCCAGCTTTTTGGTTTTTTTATTTTTTTGGTCTTTTTCAGTTATTTGAAAATCTTGAAAAAAGAATAAACTAGATTTATAGTTAGAAACTAGGAGGAGACGAGTGTCATTAGGGAAAACAAACTAGTTCCAAGCAGTGGAACATACCTATGCTCAATGCAAGGATACATGTGTAGGATATCGACACTCGGGGGAAAATCCCCTCCCAGTAAAAAGGGAATCAAGCTGCGAAGGATATAAAGAAAGGCTCTGCATGGCTAGACATGAGACAAGCTTGGGCTATATGGCTGAAACGCAATGTCAGGGGAGCCGGCATAAAGCTCAATAAGACAGGAAAAGCTCATGATAATGCATCCACAACTTGATACAAGGGATTCCGGGGGATCATGGCCAGCATAAGATCAAGAGGAGTATGAGGCTCTTGCGAAATGTGATGGCAATACTATACAACGGACTCCCACACCCTAAAGGGAGAAACATCGGCATGGGCACCAAATGCAAATAAGGTGCTAACTAGGGTACCCATGTAAGGTGAGGCTCTACCACTCATATCATGCCACTTCTATAGCAGCAAGAAGGTTCCGTGACATAATAGAGTGGGTTTGTACCTAAGGATATAGTGACATGGTCATAAGGTCATGCAAAATCCAAACGTTGGTGAACCTAACCTATATGCCAGTGTAGACGTTATACCTGAGATCAGTACGAACGGGTCAATCCAAAGGCTGAAACGGCGCTGAAACGGTCTTCTACATCACAGATTAGGTCAAAAATGGTCCAAAATGGTTAGAAACGGTCAAAACTATAGGAAAGGGGGTAAAAATTTTCAAATATTTAAAAATTTTCTATAAATAGTAAAAAATAGAAATCATTTGAAACTTTTACCCATTGGAGCTCTGATTTTCAACTGCAAATTCTAGGAGATCTAGCCAGTGGAATTCACAACCGTTTCTTCCAGGTATTTACTCATGCTCTCAGCTTGCATTTCAATACAATTTTTACAAGTTTTCATGGTCAAATGAGGTTTTTAAGGCCAATTCTACATGAGCGCTGCGGCCCACGCGAGTATCGAGGATTTTTCCGCGTATAGGGCTGGCTATATCTGGAAAAGGGGCTGGAAACCGCGTACATACGCGGCTGTTTGCAAAACAGCCGCGTATGACGCCGCACAAGAGGATTTACAAGAATCTAACGGACATTTGGTCAATTTCTCATGTAGGATGGTGCTAGAGTGGCGAGAACGCGAGCATGGTGAAGTAGAGGAAGCAGTAAGGGCCGAAATAATGGCTCAACAAGCTCTAAGAAGGTGCGGACTCTACAAGTTTTGGTGCCTAGGTGGCTTGAGGGCCAAACCAGGACTGCTACAGATGCTGGTAGACTATTGGGATCCAGACTCAGAGTCCTTCTGGATAGACGGTATGTCCCTCACCATTGAGGTGGAGGATATCTACTTTATCATAGGTCTATCTCGATGAGGGGAGGTGGTGAACCTTCGTTCTCGAGGTGGTGCAGGTCACGGGCTTACTATCAATGAGTACATAGCTGTGTACTACTACCCAGACACTGAGAAGGTCGGGAGTCAAGTTCCCACCAACGCTATACAGGTGCTGGGCCTAAAGGCCATACTACTGACGCTGGGAAGGATAGCAGGCTTAGCATCACTCCATCAGGCCTCTCGGCCACTGATGTTCTATGTGGTGGAGTGTATGACACCGACCATCTATGACTGGAGCACTTCACTACTGAGAAACATGAAACACCAGCTCAGTGAGTGTAAGGCAGGTAGGATACGGAACTTCGGGTTTAGCAGCATTTTGAGCACATTTTTCTTCGAGCGTGTTTAAGGATTGAGCCCTAGAGTGGATGTTCCTCTCCACGCGGTTCGAGATCCGGCCCAATGATGTTGGGCAGATGCGATGCGCAGACTGGGGGGTGGTAGGGTGGCCAACCCCTATCCAGCTGACTTTTTTCCATGGTGGCGATGACAGATTATTGCCATAGATGACTACCCCTATGCAGGGATAGATTTATGGGGGGATCCAAACATGCCATTGCCACCAGGATCAACATATGGAGACATAGGTAACGAATCTCGACCCTCACTCTTTTTAAAATTTTTGAAGTATTTAATTTTTTTGTGTTTTCTTGATTATATGGAATCAAAAAGACATGTTTTTGGGTGACAATACATAATGACATCTACCATTCATGTGCAGATGTGGGACCATGGCGACCAGAGGGCTTCCCACATCATAGACGGAGGGGAAGAGGAGACGATATCACTGGTGTGGATGCGGAGTGAACGCTCCAAAACATCCATACCAACTTCGTGCGACTGACTCACAGGGTTTCCATGGCGCAAGTCGAGGACTTGCCTGAGGCTATGCAGAGACAGGTGGTGGGTGTACCACACGCATGGGTGCATTTATTCCGGCGGCTAGCTAGAGCCGTGGTGACATATCATGATCACAACCCTCCTCCACCTCCACAGGACTAGACACCTGGGAGTGTATCTATTTTGTACTACCGTGTATATGATGGTGGCTTTCAAAGCCCCAATTTTGTATTATGACACTATGTATTACCACATTTTTGATGTATATAAAAAGTTTTATGGTGATCGGTTTATTTATTTACATGTGTAAAAATTGTGTTTATGATTAATTTATAATGAATGAAACAAATGCCAATCTAACACGTAGTTAGCATATGAGTCAGCAACTTGATTATAATTTCTTGGAATGTGTATATATGTTATACTCTCAAATTGTCGTTCTAACAATATCACACGTAAGAATATCCTCAATAACGTCGGATCTCTAACATGGTACAAACCATTTTGCTGTGACACTACTAACTCTGAATCAAGACGTACCTCAAGAGAGAGAACACCATACGAAATGGCATCCCGTAGAAGCTCAATAACGGCGCTATATTCAGCAACATTATTGGAAGATGGCCGTAGACATACACCTCCTGAAGACAGTACTTGACCCATAGGAGTATAAATCACCCAAGCAGCTGAGGCTGAGTGCTGAGTGTGACGGCTTGCACCATCCATGAATCCTATGTAGGTGGAAGATTCCATTGACATTTTCCACAAGAAACGGAAACTAATCACAAACCCGATCACGATAAACAAGACCTAACTATGCAAAAAAGCTGTACAATAATATACAACAAGCAACCTTGGCTAAAGATCATGCATAGTATTTTTTGAGATAGAGCCCATTTCTAGGCTCTGCCAAGGCCATCCCTTCGTAATCCACTAACTTGTAGGCACCCTTCTCTAATACACGCTTTACCACGTAAGGACCACGCCACATAGGATTGAACTTCCCTGCCCCCAAGGGTTCTTTCGATTGATCCCACAAAAGGACCAAGTCTCCCTCACTAAACACTCTTGGATAGACAGACTTATCGTATTGGGCCTTTACGCGACGCTTATTAACCTCCAGAGTCACCAAGGCATCTCTACGCTGCTCATCGAGTTGCTCAAGGTGAACCAAAAGCTCCTCCAAAGGCAAAGTGTCTGGTAAGAGTTGCACGGATAACTTCAACGACGGAATCTAGCATTCAACTGGAAATATCGACTCCACTCCATGTACAAGCTGATATGGAGAAAAACCAGTGGCAGTCTTAACCGCGGTTCGATATGCCCACAAAGCAGGGTATAACATAATATGCTAATTCGTCTTGCTTTGTGCGATGGTTCGTTGGAGAATGGAATTAAGTGATTTATTCACAGCTTCAACCTGTCCATTCGCTTGAGGATAGTAAGAAGATGAGTGCTCTTGCTTATACCCTAATTTGGATGCCAACTCTTCCATCATACGGTTCTGAAAGTGTGAGCCATGGTCAGTGACAAGCTCTCTCGGAATCCCGAATCGAGTAATTATTTGGTTGAATACGAAGTGAGCGGCTATCTCACCGTTGTATTTTACTGTAGGCATTGCCTCAGCCCATTTTGTGAAGTAATCAAAAGCCACTATGATATGATGGTGCCCCCCAGCTGAAGTTGGGTTGCAATCCATAAAATCGAGCCCCCATTTGGTGAAGGGACCAATGGTGATAATAGGGTGTAACGGGGTAGGATTCGAGCGCATATTACGTGTGAACACCTGGCAAGGGTGGAACCTCTTGACCGCTTCAATACAATCCTTGAAGATCGACGGCCAGAAATAACCCACTCTAAAATCTTTTGAGCTGTAGAAATCCCAGATAAATGACCACCACACGCCCCTCCGTGGCAATCATTAAGCACTACCTCAGCCTCATCATGAGTTAAACAACGTCGTAAAAGGGAATCTACTCCACGGCAGTACAAAGTATTGTCCACTATGAGGTAGTTCTTGGAAACGTGACGTAATCGTCGTCGTTCATCTCGCGAGAGGTGAGTAGGGGTCCTCTGTGTTTGTAGATATACTATGATATCCCCATACCATGGGTCAGCCGTTGAGATCAAGAAAATGTGTTCATCAACGAATGTATCTTCACATACCAACTCCTTGGCCTCGCTTGGAAAATCCGATATGAGCTCTGCAAAGATTAAAGATTTCTTTGATTTTGCCGAAACAAATTCAAGATAAAACTCTTGCAGGATGACAATCCATTTATTATACTTTCCCCCAATCATCCTACGTGTGAGGATGAATTGAAATGGATTGACATGGGCCACAACCAAGGTCTAGCGAAGGAGAATATAATGTCTCAAATGCTGCACCACATGTACGGTAGCCAAGGCAAGCTTCTCAACATGAGAATACCGAACCTCTGCGTCAATAAGGTTTCGGCTCAGATAATATATGACATGCTCTTGGAGCTCCTCATCCTCTTGAACCAAAACCATACCAATCGTCTCTAAAGACACGGCCACATATAATAGGAAATCACGGCTATAATCCGGAGGACTAATCACCGGGGCCGATGCTAGGGATCGCTTAAGTGCATCGAAGGAATCTTGGGCTCGCTCATCCCATTCAAAGGGAGTATCCTTCTTCAGGAGACGCATGAAACCTCTAGTCAAATTGGCAAAGTTGACAACAAATCTTCATAGGAAGTTTGACATGCCTTGCAAACACTAAAGATGATGAATATTTCACGGGGGAGACAACTGAAGTATTGCCTCCACCTTCAAAGGGTCGACTCTTATACCCTCTTTCGAAATGATGAATCCTAACAAACGACCCGACTTCACGCAAAAGATGCACTTATGAGGGTTTAATCTAATAGCATAGTGCCGGCACCTTTCAAACACCAATCTCAAGTGATAAGAATGACGCATCCTCATGTGAGAATGAGCAGCGATGTCATCCAAAAATACTTCAATGATAGACTTGAGATCATGGAAGATCAAGGTCATTGCCCACTGAAACGTAGCTCAGGCGTTTTTAAGGCCGAAAGGCATTTTCCGATACGCAAATGTTCCCCAAGGACAGATAAATGCGGTCTTTTGTTAGTCCGCGGGTTTAATTTGGATCTGATTATACCTGAAAAAGCCGTCCATAAAGGAGAACACCTCACTACCCGCACACTCATCCAAAATCTGATCTATAAATGGTGTGGGGAAGTTATCCTTAGGACAGGCACGATTTAAATCATGGAAATCAGTGCATATACGGATCTTTCCCTGCTTCTTATCCATCGGAACGGGGTTTGAAACCCACTCCATCAAGGGAACGGGATAGATGAAACCCGGTTTCAATAGCTTCTCTATCTCTGCCTTTATGGCGGGTGCTTTCCTAGGATTCACCGCGCGTAAACGCTGTCGAATAGGCTTAGCGTTGGGGTAAGTCTTAATATCATGTTCGACAATCCGAGGGTCAATCCCTGGCATGTCATCATAAGACCAAGAAAAAATATCACAAAATTCCTTGAATAGCTCAGTATACTCTCGAATCTCATCTTGGGAACAATCCGCCCCAATGTAGACATTCTCAATTGTACCAGGATTGCAAGAAATGTTGATAGGAATAGTTGACGATATGTTCACCATGTTTCCATTAGCCATCTAATCAGGAGAGCTTAATGGAACCATAGGTCTACCAACTTTCTGACTAAGAATCTCCCTATAATCCTCATGCTCCAAAAGGTCAAGATCTGGAAGGAAATATGATCTATGATGAAGTTACTCCCATGGTGGCTCAACTCCCGACATAGCCTCGATAATCGCTTCATCTGAAGGAAAAACCGTATCAAGGTAGTCGTGGGCATGAGAAGACTGTACTGCCCATGCCGACAGCACATAGGGGTCTTCCTCCTCCGTCCGCGAAGAGGAAGAACAAGGCTCTGCAGCAGACTGAATATTAGCTTGGTAGGCTATCATGACTGCAGGCAACGGCACACTCGTCTCAATGGGCTCACTCAAAGGACTCGGTGAAGGAAGAATCCAAGGATCTCCCATATGACTTGTGTGAAAAGGAACTGATCTCGTAGACGTCGAAGCACCATCGAAACTAGATCCTATCATGAGGACGGGTGCAGGACAACTAAAGGTTCCCATGAGGGATGGATACATGCCTACACCCACACTCCCAGTTGCCGACTGGGAATGTTCAACTTTCGTAACCGAAGCTTCCGAAGATGCAGTAACAGGCGGATTCTTGAATGCCATTTGATCAATCATTACAATCTTCCCATTATGTGGAAAGCATACAATGCGAAACATGGAAGACGAAACGGCTTGCATACTATAAATCCAGTTCCTTTCCAGTAAGAGATTGTAGTCAAGGGGTGCATCAACCACCTCAACCTCTATCGTAACGGTCTTCCCTCCCAAACGGACTTTAAGGGAAGGGAGGATACTGTGCGGCCTAAATGATCTCCCATCAAAAGCAGTTAACATGGTCGTAGATTTTGACAACTCAAGAGAACCAAGACCCTTCCAACAAGACAAAGACATCACAGAAGCAGCAGAACCCTCGTCAATCACAGTGCGCTTGACGATCATATTCATACATTCTACATGCACCAAAAGGGACACATAGTAGGGAAAGCGAGGCTGATGTCCTGCGGTTTCAAATTTGATCACTGAGGAAGAATCATCACCATTCACACCAAGAGCGAAAAGAAAATCCTTCCTTTGCGAAAAACAACTCTGAAACATTTCCAATGCAGACATCGCACAAGGAGTATGGCCCAAGTCCTCGACAACTGAATAATTCTGGGCGGCTCGGGTATTTGGGTTATGCCCCGAACGCTTAAGTACCCCCTTAGGAATGCGAGGTGCAGCCGCAGGTTTATCCACAGGTTTCTCAATGCGCAAAGGGGTTCCTGGTGGATCAGGTTCTTTGCCTGGGTTGGGTTGTGATGAAGTATAATATTTCACACGCGTCACAACATTCACGGCACGGACCATATTAATGCACCCACGACCACTAGTTTCAGCTGGATCTTCATCACTAGATTGATCATGGGACTTCGAGTTCATATTCTGGTTATGTGGTAAAGGGTTCGTTAACACAGCTGGGCCCTGTGCTATGAACTTTGAAGCTTCATCCATCCTAGGGAACAAGTAAGTGAGGTGATCATCCTTACATAGCTTGCAAGGAAACTTGACCTTACATTTATTCTGCTTGTCCCCCCAAGCATTTTTACCGTTCTTGTCATTATTGTTGGCATTCTCATTCTTATTCCCACCCTTTTTATTATTATTGTTTTTACCCAAACCACCAGAATCACAGCCAAACCCTTCACAACCACCTTCATCTTCACCGCTGGAAGTGGTCAGACCAACCCCCCAACCAGAAAAACCCTCGACCTCCATTCCACCAACCATAGACCCAACCTCAACTGTTGCAGATACCCAAGAGCAACAGACAGACAAACAGAAGAAAATGAAAGAGCATCATAGAACATCTGGTCTCCGGATTAGCCTAAGGGATGCAAGTTCCTTGGACGACACAGAGGTTGGCCAACTCCTTAAAACTATGGCCAAAGAGTCAAATAAAAGGATAGATCGAAAAAATAAAGAGCTTGTAGCCAAAAATGCAGAAGAAGTTGAGTTTCTCAGTAGATGCAGAGCTCTAGTACAGACCGTGATACCAGGCCCTATCGAAGTCGACACAGATCGACCACTGAAAAGAGCATATCAGCTCTTCGATATGATGGTATCGACCGTCCAGACCTGGATGCAAGAGACTAAGGAAGAGCA
Organism: Pseudotsuga menziesii; assembly: GCA_001517045.1. Classification (NCBI taxonomy): domain Eukaryota; kingdom Viridiplantae; phylum Streptophyta; class Pinopsida; order Pinales; family Pinaceae; genus Pseudotsuga; species Pseudotsuga menziesii. The sequence goes on along the minus strand of LPNX010767658.1, from coordinate 220,686 downwards.
AAAGGAGGAGACCATTCGACTGCTCCTGGCCCAGCACACTGCATTCTCAGAGGCATACAAGGTTCTATAGGATCATATGGAAGAATCAGTTGTCACTGAGGAAGTATTATGAGACTGGCCTATTCACTATGGGTAGGTCTATCAGCAGACAAGGCAGACGCGACAGGGCATTCAGGTTTTGGAGGGCCGAAATTCGACAGAGACAAAACTAAGGCAGACCATTGACGAACAGATTGTGATGGAGACCAACAAAATGTAGAATCTGGAATGAGAGGCACATCAGTGGGTTCAACAGGCCCTTCCCAACTTAGAGAAAGTCGACATCATCTACCCACAGATGAAATGACTCATCAATGCTGCAGAAGAGCAAAACAACTTGTTGGGTCCCAACATGGAGAACATCACAGAAATGCCCATGTCCGAAAAGATGTCGATCCTTTCAAGTCTCACTACCTTAACAATCAATATCCAGAAGGCATTGCAGATTTGGACTGACTTTCAGCATCATCTTGCTATCACAGCTCTAGCTATTGTCGAAGTCTGCGTCCAGAGGAGACCGAACATCCGTCTGCACAGTCCACATCATGAGCAAGTATGATTGATTCGACAGAGTTTCAAATTTTGTACCTCCCTATTTCTTCGGGATGAAGAAACGTTTTTCTATTCCGTCCGGGTTGCTGGTTACCCTTCTGGTCAGACGATTGCACAGCAAGTACATTCATCGTTTAGGCAGGATAAGACGAAGCTGTATCTTGTCTTGAGGTAGATTGGTTGATTGACAACTGAGAAACTTGTTTCACAACCGGACCTGCAGGTTTCTTACTTGCACTACCCACAATTCCATCGGCATGTGGTCCAAGTTTGACCTTGGGATCGAAACTAGAATGAGGAACGTTGGGTATAATCTCATATAACAAACCAGACTGAGCATAGATCAAGTCTAGTTCCTACGCCCTAAAGATTGCTTGTTCCTCATTCTGCACTCTGGATGTGCAAACATCCTTCGCTATATATGGCAATAAAGATTTGAGGAACCACTCAAGGAGGAACTCCGGCGGTATAAAGGCTTTAATTAATCTCTTCTATCTACGCCACTCCTGAATATGATCATAAATATGGGTGGCTTTATCTTGCCGAAATGTCGACAAGAGTTCAGTACCAACATCATAGTGCACTGGTAGCTGGAAGTGATTAAGGAAAGTCATCGCAAGGTCATCGAACAAAGTAAAGGCACCCCTAGGTAACTCTATATACCATTTCGCTGCAGGCCCTGTGAGGGTGCGTTGAAATAGTCTCAAACGGACTGAGTCCTGATGCAATGAATTGGAAGAGCACCATAGGTGGAATGTCATAATGTGTTCGCTCGGATCCTCTCCTATTTTTCCTTTGAACTTAGGTATGTCTAAAGGAATCTTGGTAGGGACAGCCGGCCAAGCCGGGTCATGAGCCACAGGATCATTCATAAGTCTCGATAAGTCAGGTAGATTGAGTGTCACGAGGAAAGGGAGCCTATGATGATGAGGCCTATGGACCGCTCCCTGGTTCATATAGGATTGATTACCACCATGACCTTGGCCATAGTGATCTCCTCCTGTATGACCCATATAGGGTGGCGTGGAAGTACCATAATGAGGTGGACCTTGACTAGTAGGAGCTACAAAGCCGTAATTAGGAGAGTAAGCAGGTTGTGAATACCCGCCTCCATAAGGTGGAGAAACCTGTCCATACTGCGTCCCATAGTAGGGTCCATAGGTCATCGCTTGCGATGCCCCATGGGACACTCCATAGGTAGGGAGATACGTTCCAAAAGTAGGAATATACATACTGGAAGTAGGGATATATGTCATGGAAGTAGCAATCTGACCTCTAGAAACATGAACATAACCTCCCGAAACCACGGGTGGTATGTAGGCTTGAGACATAATTGGTCTAGTAATCGTAGTACGGATCTGACTCGTAGCTACATGCCGACTCGAAGGACCACGTGAGTAAGGTGGAGGGTTTACATTTGAAGAACTCAGAAGCGAGGACGAAGGAATCTCTGTAAGAAGATATGTACTAGTGCCTATCGTCACTCGTCTGGAACCTGGTATCCCTATCAGATCATTAACTCTAGACCTAGGAGGTATATAAGATGGAGCTTCCACCACTAGGATGGAAGGTGCAATGTGGCTAGTACTCCCAAACCTCTCCGCAAGGTAAGGCATGGGATGGATCATAGGCATAGTGCTAGGCTCAAAGTCGGAGTCAACATCAAATGTCAAATCGTGTATAGGAAAACTGATCGTAACATAACTACCGTAGCTAGTGCTAGGAGGGTCAAAGTGAGTCTCGGCATCATCTGGAATTCCATACCGGTAACATGTCAATGGGGAATCAGCCCTAGGATGAGTAGTTCTATCATGCAAAGATCCTATCTCGGAAATCACAGGACCGAACTCAGCTAGGTCGGGTGAAGGATCGTACGTAGGAGTAAGTTCCCCATCGTCAATATGAATGGGAGGAGGTGGCTCAGGAATAGTCTCTGAATGATCCTCCATGGTGTGTGAATCAGTGTGTGACATAGTCCTCCTAGAAATTCTAGGCCCCTCTTCCAAAGGAGGAGGAGAAGTGGAAGGCGGAAGTCCTACTAACCGACGAGAACGGCGTGGAACCGCACCCAAATCCACAATGACTCAAAAAAAAGAAAAGACTCTCTATTTACGTAAACCCTAGGCCAACTAGTGTTAGAATAATCAAACCCATAGTATTACCCACTTAGACATTAATTCATTTATTTTTGTCTTATTTTCCTAGTTCATGAGTCTCACCATGTGCAAGTTGCTAATTGCCTATCCATAGAGGTCAAACTTGCCATATTTGACTCATGTAGCGCTTGGGAAAGCCTTAGGAATCAAATCTACTTTATTCCTGGCCTCCTAGTCACCCTTCTACTTTTTCTGCTTTATTGCCTGCTTTTTCAGTGTTTTAAGGCACATAGGAAAGCAAGACTAGGTGAGGTGAACTTGTTTTTTGCCCCTTTCATCCTCCACTCTTTCCTCCATGAAAAAGCATGTATGAGCTGCCATTCCATCACTCATTAGCTTTCCCATGTGCCCTTGCCAATTCGTGAGCCTCATGACAGATTTGGGATCAGCTTTTTACACCTATGGGGGATTTGCCTATTTTGGGTAAGCCTGCTTTATGCTAGTTTTCGATGCCTCCTTATGCATTCAATATCTTGATGTATTCTATATATTCAGAAACCTATTTTATTACAGTGTTGGCTATTGTACACTCAGTTAATATAATTTTGTGTTACAGCTCCATATTCAGTCTCCATTGTTAGCAATTTTGCATGATCAATTGATAATTGTTGTGGGTAAAATTAATCTACTGCTGGCCTGAATTTCTACATGGTATCAGAGCCATTGTAGGTTGTTACTCTCCTTCAAAAATTGTTTTGCAGGTTCAACATCAAGACTGGGAGCCTTCTACTGACAGCCGGGACAGATTTTCTAAAGCTATGGATTCACAGAAAACTATCTTGACTCCCTTCAACTTTTTTGAATGGAAAGCAGAGATGGAGATATTGTTGAGAGCGAAAGGCCTCTATAGGGTGACTATGGCAACAGAAGCAAAGCCCAATGCAGCTGCAGAGAATATCAAATGGCACAATCAGAGAGATGAGGCCTATGGCCTCCTATGTCTCAGTATTTCCTAATACCTTCTTTTCCATCTCGATGGATTAACTTCACCGGATCAAGTATGGGAGAATATTTCTGATCTTTTTGGAAAGACAGATGAGATGAGGGGACATCAAATCAAAAATGAGCTGATTTCTCTGAGTCCCAGTAGCTTTGAATCCCTGCAGCTATATTTCTCCAAGTTCAAAGCACTTGTTTTGCAGCTAAA
>LPNX010767658.1:28260-211206 GCA_001517045.1 Pseudotsuga menziesii | reverse complement strand
CAAGCATAAGTTCTGGCAACAATGGACTATAGTTTCGTTACTCTCAATTCTCTCTTATTCTTTCAATGTCTCAAGGGGTTCCTTATATAGCTTTTCAAAAGGATACTGAAAGGTCGAATCCGTGCGATCTCAAGGCATATGGAAGGCCAAGAGTCATATGAGTCGGATCCAAGTCAAGGAACACTCCAAAAGGATTAGGATTATTCATACATTCCGATGTACGCGACTATAGTGGGAATATCCGCGTATGTACGCGGTTATCGGGGAAAAATCCGCGTATATCACTTTTCTTATGTTTTTAGGGATGATCAATGATACATCAAAAGACAAAAAGTGGTCCATAGGGGCTAATGAGTCTGCAGCGGGACAGGGGAAGGCCATACAATGTGTGATTCACCTAGTGTGGTGAAATCCGCTATAACACCATCTGAGAGACTTGGTAATTCTTGCACATCGATGTCCATGTAGTTCATAAAGTCTATTCTGCCAATTCTCTAGGCCTTCATCTGAATCAGTCATGCAAGAACTATCACACTTCCAATCCATTATACCTTCAGTAGTAGGGTTAACATAATATTATTCTTTAGCTGTGATGTTGTAAATATGATCCAAAACATCCTGATCTTCATCTCTGACTGGCTCTGTGTACCTTTCTCCTTGAGAAGGGTCCAAGGGTACTATGACTCTCAAGCCTTTTCCTTCAAAAGTCATCTGCCTGTTCTTAAGGTTAATTACTGTAGAATTCTCTATTGCCCATTCAATTCCTAGCAAGGTTGGATAGGGGTTGCTATCATCAATTATTTCAATGACTTCAAAATCTGCTAAGGTACTAACTCCATCAATGTCTACTGGGACACTAGGGAGTCTTCCTAGGGGCACAATCTTCTGCTAATTGGCTAATCTCAACTGTATAGAGGACCATTCAAGGGTAGGTTTTCCCATTTGTTCCCATGTCTTCTTAGTTAGGACATTTACTTATGATCCTAGGTCTAAAATGATATCAGTCATGTCATACTCTCCTATCTAAGCATGCAATCTCATTTCTCTTCCGGTGCTTCTAACTCTATTAATAGTTTTTTCTTTACCAGAGCTTCGCTGAGGTTCACAAGAAGCAATAACTTTCTGTAACCCATTTAAGAATTCTGATTTCTTAAGAGCTTCATACAACTCTGTAAAAATGATGATAGTGTACTTACTTTATCCGTCGAAGCTTCTTGAGACTGTAACTGCTGTTGATGCTGTTGAGCAGGTGCTACTGATGTGCTAAGATCAGCAAAGTCTTTTTTGGCTTCCAGAAATGTTTCTTTTTTTCTTCCCACATCAAAGGTTGGAATTTTCTTTGGGGTCTTACGAACCCAAGCCTTGTCAGGCTATTTATCCTTATTCTGCACTTGCATCATAGCTCCACTCCTTGTAACAACATTAATGGTTGGGACAGGTTATTGCTCTACAGCAATCATCTGAATATTCTGGGTAGGAGCACCATTTCTTTCTTGTATCTTGGCTATCATTTGTGGGCATTGCTCAATGACATGATCTACTGCTCTGCAATATCGACATGTCGTAGTTGGGTTCTGACAGTCTCTAGCTACATGTCCTGCCTGATTACAGTTATAGCAAACAACCTGGCCTCAACCTCTTCCAAGCATACCACCATGACCAAAAACTCTGAAACTACCTCGACCACCATGGTAACCATATCCATCATTACCTTGTGCATCATTTTGTACCCTATAAGCATCATAGGTTCGCTCTCTCATAAGGTCAAAGCTACGACATTCATCTTCGTTGTGTCCAACTGGCTTACAAAACTTGCAATAGGGATTCTTAGGTACTTGTACATATCTTTGTAGCAGATAGCAGTCTTTAGGTCGATGCTGGCCAGTTGTTCTATAGATCTCACAATATAGAATATTAGGGTTAAACGGGTTTGGCGCACCAATATTCAGGTAATTTATTAACGCAAGACAATATTCCTTGTCATGACCTTCTGTCTTACATCGTGTACACCAAACCACTTCTCAAAGAGATTTCCATTTTTTCATGTCGCGCAGCTCCAAAGCCATTTCTGCTAACTGTGCTTGTATTTGGGCTATGCCAGAATTGTCTTCGACAGGAGCTGTTTCAAGTTTCATAGCAATTTCCAAAGCTTCTTGCTGATCGGCAACCTTCTGTTGCATAAGGGGAGTCATGATATGAGGTAATAGGGCTGCAATGAACCATTCTTTATGCTGCACTAGACCAATGGTGAAACTAACTTTATCTAGCAGAACTTTGAACCTCTGATCAAAGTCCCAAACTGATTCACCTCGCCTCTGCTGAATCTCTTTCAGTTCAGTTATACACTGTGACTCTGATTTAGGATTCTTGAACTCTTTGATCATTGTTGTTTTGATATCATCTAAGACATGGTTCTGAGTACTGGAAAAATTCATAAACCAGGTCAAATATCGATCTCTAAAAGAAGTGACCAGTTGCACTCTTCTTATATCTTGATCCATAATGTTCTTAGCAGTCCAAACAGCTTCACATAAGAACCAAAACTGTTCTGGATCCTCTAATCCAGTTCCTTTGAAGACTGGGAGCTTGATATCATCATTCATATGGTCCATAGTGGATCTAGGAGGGGGACAACTTACTGGGGTAGATTGACCTATGACAAGAATACTCGGGCTAGAGTTACTTTCAGACTGCGACGGGTTCTCAGGGGTAATAGATCTACGCTATGGAGTTATAGGAGGGTTTCTAACAAAAGGGGTTTCTTCAGATTGAGAGTCTTCTAGACTTAATGGGGAATAATTGGTATTCTGGACTAGGGTATAGGATTCAAGGTTTCTCTTGTATATTTTACTGCTTTGTAGCAAACCACTTTGCTCGTCGAAGTCACTTTCACCTCCAAACATAGGTTAGTAGCAATAAATCTAGCAATCTAATTCTATAAGAAATATGCCTTTCTCAACCAAGAGCATTTTAATTTGCAGAATAAATGAATTTAGGTACTTACCCCTTGGTGCTTTGAAAAAATCTCTTTCAGCTTCGCTGAAGGAAGTACTTGTGTCGATGGCAAACTCCGTCACAAATGCTTCAAGGGTTCGCGTTGTCCAGAAATCAACAGCTCGTGATATCGTGTTGTTCAATCTTTTCAATATGTTAATTCTTGCGGGGGTCCAATCAGGAAACTGATCTTCCTTGAAGTTTGTCTTTCTTTCTGTCAACCTGGATAACCACTGGTGCAATTCTATGTGGATACTACCAAAGAAAATTTCATAAATATCAGTGAAAAAGTTCCTTTGCAAAAAGTCGTCTGAGCTACGACGAGGATCCTTATTTTCTTGTTCAGCAAATTTATGATAGGTAGCTTCAATCCAATCACCAATTTATTTTACTGAGGGCATCCAAAACATAGCCCTTCAGGTACGATGTAGATCCCTCTTAAAGCAGATACTGATTTCAACTGGCAATGGAACCAATTTGTTGGGCTTAGGGCAGACCTGGGTTTTATACTATTATCTTCGCACCAACAAAAAGACCCACAGTGTTGGCCCTTTCGGCAACAACCTGTGAACAGGTTGCAGTCTCATCCGAAATAGCTATGGGGTGCCGCAGAATCAGGTGTCTGCAAGCATAAGAGGGATATTACTGTACCTTTAGCCTTAACAACAAATACTTATACAAAATAGAGCTTTGAAATTCACTTAAATAGCTTCGCAGTTTAGATAAAAGATGTTTCTTGCTTAACCCTTAACTGGGAATTCACAACGAAGTTAATATTTAACAATTATCTTACTTTAGCATTCACCTACTTATCAAAAGCATAAAAACATAACAGAAACAACACAAAAGAACCACCACAACATAATATATAACGTGGTTCACCCCCAGTGTAGGGGCTATGTCCATAGAACTGTGTTTATATTCACTTCTTTACAAAATCACAGTTCTAATCTGTGCACTCAGCTGCAGATCCTATTAATCACCCAAAACTATGCACTTAGCTACAGATCTACACACTCAGCTGCAGAACCTTTCTTACAAAGCCCTCTACGCACTCAGCTGCAGAGGTCATCCACGCACATAGCTGGGACTTAACCTTAAACCAAAATAGGCCTTCGCCTCAATTCATCATCATAATAGAACCTACTATAACCTTACTTGACTCCTTTACATGAGTGCCTTATTTATACAAGTGCACTATTACAATATCATGGACTTACCATGGGTACCCGCAAATCATGGGACATTTACAAAAAGAGGGGCTTTGACTCAACCCTGACACCCCTAAGACTATTTTGAGTCACAACTCCGCTTACAAGCTTCCACAAAAACCGTGGAGTTACCAAAATTAATCAACGTTAAGGCGCGCACCCCAACAACATGTAGATCCACCTCAGGAGAAGAATCCTCATAAGAGGAAACCTGCTTGGGTATGAGAAGCTCTCCAAGGTGCAGAAAGATATGGGGCTCCAGAAGAGAATCACAAAGAAAGAAAGAGGACCAGGTCCTGCTATGGGTATGTAGCATTATTATTTGATTTCATCGATAAAGAACCTTCCAACTATGAAGAAGTGGCAGAAAGGAAAGAAAGGAAGGATTCTATGATTAAAGGGTATCAATCGATCATGAATAATGATGTTTGGGATGTTGTCCCAAGACTAGAAGGGAAGTTGGTTGTAACTTCAAAATGGATCTACAAGATCAAGCATACTGCAGACAGTAGCATAGAAAAATATAAAGCAAGATTTGTGTCTTGTGGCTTCTCCCAGAAAGAAGGAATAGATTATGAAGAAACTTTTGCACCTATAGCCAGATACACTTCCATCAGATCAGTACTTGCCCTGGCTGCAGTGTTGAAATGGAAGATACACCAGATGGATGTCAAGATTGCTTTCTTGAATGGTGTAGTGGAAGAGGAAGTGTATGTGGAGTAACCAATCGGTTTTGAGACACATGATAGGGAGTCTCATGTGTGTAGATTGAAGAAAGCCCTGTATAGTTTGAAACAGGAACCCAGGACATGGTACGACAGAATTGACAGCTTTCTATCCAGTTTGGGATTTACCAAGAGTAAAGAAGATTCCAACCTTTACTACAAGGTTGAATATGGCAACCCAGTGATGCTCCTAGTGTATGTAGATGATCTTTTTGTAACAAGTCTGGATGGGTTGATTGCTAATAGGAAGTGGAAGCTTGTTGTTGAGTTTGAAATGAAGGATTTGGGTATGATCCATTATTTTCTAGGCATGGAGGTGTGGCAGAATGCAAATGGAATTTCCCTAGGACAAGGGAAATATACGGTAGAGATCCTGAAGAGATTCGGGATGATGGAATGCAAGGTCGGGACCACACCTATGGCATCAAAGCTGAAGCTATTGAGTGATGCTTCATCAGAAGTGGTTGATGCTATGATGTATCATCAGATGATTGGGTCCTTGATGTACCTGATGAACACGAGACTAGATATTTGCTTTCCTATCAACACCTTGAGCCAGTTCCTGACAGATCCGAGACATGTTCACTTGATTGCTGCAAAGCATATTCTAAGGTACCTGAAGGGTACAGTTGATTATGGGCTCAAGTATGAGGCAAGTCAGAAAATTAACCTGGAGGGTTATGTTGATTCAGATTGGGTAGGCAGTGCCATCGATAGGAAGAGCACTTCAGGGTGTTGCTTCAGTATGGGATCAGGTGTGATCTCTTGGTTTATCAAGAAGCAATCCTGTGTGGCACTGAGTAAAGCTAAAGTAGAGTATGTTGCAGCCTATTTAGTTAGTTGTGAGGCAGTATGGATGAGGAAGCTAGTGTTTGATTTATTTGATCTCCAATTAGATGCTACTTGTATATATTGCGACAACCAGAGTTGTGTGAAGTTGTTGGAGAACCGGGTGTTCTATGACAAGTCAAAGCATATTGAGATCAAGTATCACTATATCAAGGATATGGTGCAGAGAGGAGCAACGAATCTCCAGTATGTTGCGATAGACGAATAGATAGCTGATGTGTTGATGAAGCCATTAGCCAGAGTGAAGTTTGAGTACTTCAGGGGGAATCTTGGTGTTCTCCAGATCGAGGTTCCCTCCAAAGGGAAGTGATTAGTCCGTGAGGCATTCTGACATGGTGAGAGGATTAAGTTCCTTCCATGGTTAGATGTAAGGGCTGAGCCATTCTGTCATGGTGAGAGGATTGGTTCCTTCCATGTCAGATATGAGTGTTAAGCCATTATGATATGACTGTGGGATTTGTTCCTACATGATTAGATACAAGGGCTATTGCCATTCTCTTAATGGAGGTACCTGGTCCGTTACCGGGAATACTCATTCTAGGAATAAGGGCCATTCTAACATGGCTTTTAGATGTAGTCTCACATGATCAAATATAAGTACAGGGCCATTCTGATGTGATTGAGGGAGGTGTTCCCACTTGATCAGATATAAGGGTTGTTTGCATTCTTTGAATGGAGGCACCTGGTTAGTTACCAAGGATCCTTAGTCTAGGACTGAGAGCCTTTATGACTAGTCAAGGTCAGATGTAAGGGCTAATCCTTTCTAATGATTCAAGGTCATATGTAAGGGCTATGCCATTCTAACGAGTCAAGGTCAGATGTAAGGGCTATGCCATTCTTACATGGTGAGAGGATGAAGTTCCTTCCATGTTTAGATGTAAGGGTTGGGCCATTTTGACATGATGAGATGATTAAGTTCCTCTCATGGTCAGATGTGAGTGTTGGGCATGCCTTTTTGATGATTTAAGGTTAGATGTAAGTGCAAGGTGGGACATTCTGACTTAGGGTCAGATATAAGTGCTGAAGAAGACCTACATGGAGGCTAGGCCTACACCCAACATGAAAAAGGGCTAGCTCTGTAGAACTTCCTGTGACGAGAAGAATCATGAGATAGCACCACTGATGTTGACCCAGTGATGATCCAGATCGAGTAATGATCCAGATATAGTGATGATGATCCAGATCGAGTAATGATCCAGATCCAGTGATGATGATCCAGGTCGAGTGATGATCCAGATCCAGTGATGATGATCCATATCGACTGATAATCTAGATCCATTGATGATGATCCAGCAATGATGATTCAAATCCAGTGATGTCGATCCAGCAGATATGATCCAGATCCAGTGTTGATCTAGATATAGTGATGATGATCTAGATTGGGTAATGATCCAGATCCATATGAAGATGACTTGAAGATGAAGATGACTTGAAGATGATGAGAACTCAAAGATGAACCAGATGATACAAAGAAGAAGACTTGTGTTGAGAGAATACCTTCCTAGTTAAGAGGGAGTGTTGATGTACTTGTAACTTCGAAATGTATTCACTTGTATATCTTATGTATTGTACCCCGATGTTTATTCCAGGAAGTGTTTGTAATGTAATTGAGTCATGTCATGCCCCGATGTTCTGATCGGGAGTTTCTATAATGTAAACAAGTCATGTCAAGTCATTGTGGGTAACCCTCCTATTTATCAAGGGTTAAAGTCCCTACAGTTCCAGAGCCCTAGGGTTATTAGAATATCCTAATGAAGTCGGCCCTAGTGAGTTATTATCAAGTCGGGAATTAGTATAAATAGAGAGTGAGCCTCTCTATTTATCACACACTCACTCACACTCAGTTGTAGCGCATAGCTGAGGGAGAAGAAGTTGCCGGGGCTAGAAAGAAAGAGGCTACTGCTATCGGGAGATCATCTTACTATTTTGGGGTTTTACTTTGGTGCTGATTCTATCTCTGAGGAAGTTGTGGGGTTTTCTCCATTTATGGTTTCCCTGAGGAAAGACATTGTGTTCATTGTCTCTTATGTTTGATTGTTGTACTTATTATTATCTCAGTTAAGGATCCTAACATAATGCTAGCTTGAATGATAAAATTCTAACATGGGGCACATGAGTGAGACAGGAGAAGCTCTCTCAAGTGTGAGAGAGAGAACAAGCTGTGGAGATCATATTTTATGTTTTCAGGTTTTACTGCTGCCATTGGTACTTATTCTATCTCTGAGGAATTTGCGGGTTTTTCTCCTTTAAGTTTTCCCCAAGGAAAATTCTTTGTGTCTCTTGTCTCTTGTGTTTATTGCTGTGCATGTTATTCTCTCAAATAAGATCCTAAGATCATATTACTTAAATGATAAAAATATAACATGGTATTAGATGTAACCTGAGAAGAAGAAATTGTGCAGCTGTAGAAGCTACGTCTTCTTACTTTTTGGGTATCTCTCCACAATCCATTAGCAAAAGTATGCTATGCTGAATCTCCATTGAAGGGTGCATCTTTTTGTCAAAGTAGAATTCGATTCTGGGCATTTTCATTTTTTGGTGCGGGAAATTAGGTACTTTTACAGAAGAATAATTTTTGAGTGAGCCCAGCATAGGATTTCTCTCCTCATAAAAATCAAAGTTTAGAGACCTGGGTTGAGATTTTTGGTTGGGTGAAAATATGGGAAAGTCAAACCCTAGTTTGACCCCGAGCTAGAAAAACCCTAAATACTAAACCTGATAAGTCTTGGTAAATTCTCTATATCTTGGGATTGTAGAAGCCTTAGGGGCCTAAAATTTCACAGGTAGAATATAAAATATTGATGTACATTGTATCCAAGTTTCAGCCTCAAATTCACTATATTCTAGGAGATATGATTCCTCCAAATTAGGGTTCTAGCCTCTTCCAGGATTCATCCCTAAATAGGACACTTGGCAAGAATTATGATATCTCGGGATACCAAGGTCCAAATAAAGTTTAGAAATATGTTCTAGAAAGGACACAAACTTTAATTTCTATGGTAGAAGTTTCAAGTCCCAAATATGAAATAGTGACACATGGAAGTCTGTACAACTTTGCTATGCGGAACAATCCTGAAAGATGTCGCCCTGGGAAAAATCTCATAAGTCCCAATCGATGAAACCAATTCTGATTAAACCTATGGTTTTGGAACAAGAACAGGTGATTCTACCTTAGTGTGAAGTTTCAAACATAGAGGAGCATTACTTTATGAGATACCATAGAAACAATATCAGGAATTTCTGCAAAAAAAATTGGAAAACTACGGCTTCCTATTCCGGGATCTTCCCTCCATTGTTTTCAGAAAAGAAGTACATTGGACCGCTTTCCTTGAAGAGGTCTATATTTCTATCCAATAATATCTGAAATATTCCAAGTTTTGAAAATTAGGATTTCTCTGACAAACGCTAGATCAGCTAGCTACGGAACCAGGATGGACACCTCAAATCGGTAAGATATAATCCTTTGTGATTTTCATTTGAGGTTCTCATTTCAAAGTGATATATCACATTAGATTGATGATAATATTGGTTAATTTGAAAAATTCCAAGCATGGAAGTATATGATCTCTTTGAAGAAAATGAATTGGACACCTACATAAGTAGAGAGGTTCCAATTCCAGAGGGAGACGAGGCTAAAAGCCTTACACAAGAAGAACTTGGTCAAGGCTAAGAAGATCATTGTTGATTCAATCATGGATCACCTTATACCACAAGTGTATTCCCTAAAGACACCTAAAGATATGTTTGATTCATTAACCAAGATATTTGAAGGGAAGAACATAAATCAGAAGATGACTTTGAGAAAACAGTTGAAGAATGTGAAGATCCAGAATGCAGAGACCATGCAGTCATAATTTACAAGGGTCTCTCAAATCAAAGAACAACTTGAAGCGGTAGAATAAGAAGTGGAGAATGCAGAAGTGGTGATAACCACCTTCTATGGCCTCCCAGGATCATGGGATTCATTCATTCAAGGAATGTGTGCCTAATTGAAGTGATTAATTTCAGTAGACTCTAGGAAGAGTGCACACAAGAAAAAGAAGCTTGACTCATAATAAGAAAAGAGAATATGGGAGCAACTAAAGATCAAGCTCTCACCGTCCAAAGAAGATCCCTCAAGCGATGAGGAAATACGAAGGACTTAAATCTTGAAGAACCTCTTATCCATCTTAGCATTTGGACAAGAAATGATGATGTCATGAATGAAGAAGATGATGAAGCGGAAGGTTCAAGAAGGAGTCTACCCACGAAACAAATAAAGATAAGTATTTCATTGTCATTTCATGATATTGTTTTGTTATGCATTTGTTTATATACAGTTGATGTATTATGCATGATAGAATGTTTGCATTATTACAATATACTACTAATATGCATGTGATGGGTAAGTATCTCATGGTGCTATACAAATCTCCATTGCTACTTATCTAGAATGAAACCTCTTTGCTGACATATTGGATTAGTGCACAATCTCAATGTTGTCCTGGTAGAGATGGAAGTCATCTAGAAAGTTTCCGTGAGATATGGATGAATGTTGTATTGGCTAAAATAGTTGCATGATCATATATTTATGCATAAGAATTTTCCATTATGAATATGCCTTATGAAATGTTTCTAACCATACAACTAATGCATTTGACTTGTAGGAAAGATCGCGTACAAGCAAATAAGGTTGACACTTGTTCCGAAGAATAAGTGACGATAGTTCAAGAAATATTCCAAGATGAAGAATAATACGAGGAATGAAGCAACATCATTGATGGAGAACCTTATAGTTATGAAGAAGTATCCAAGAAGAAAGGGAAGACCAGTTCAAGAAGAATGATGTCTAGGATGCAGGATCGAGACCTGAAGGGAATTTCATAGTTCCATCATGTAGTAGATGGAAACATCATGGGATACAAGGAAGGATTCCTAACACGAGGCTTCTCACGAAAATAAGGCATAGACTACGAAGAGACATTTGCAACCACCAGAAGTTAAGACACATGATAGGAAGACTCATGTGTGCAAATTAAATAAGGACTTGTACAAGCTCAGAAGACACCCATGGGATAACACATACAAGAGGAGCTTGAATATCACCTAGAGCGATGAAGATCTTAACCTTTGCTACAAGGTTAAAGATGAAATCCTATAGAAGATGAAAAGCTCATAGATGGGTGTGAGAAGGACATTTTCAATATAGAGGATCTTGTTATCCTGTAACCCCAGATGGATACATAGAAGAATAGTAGCAGAGGAAGCTACTTGTCACTCCAGTACAGAATGTTTCGATGCATAGAGTATGAAAGACGGAGGTAAAATGGTGCTCCAGTTCAGAGGGAGTGACTACAAAATATCTTGAGGTTAGACATGATATAACAATATGGACAGCTTACTGGTGAGTCCAAGATTTACTGAGAGTAATTTGGATTCCAACCTTTACCTCAAGGTTGAAGGCAGTAGACCAATGATGCTCCTGTTATATGTCGATGACTTGCTCCTGACAGAAAGGAGGAACTCATTAAAGTTACAAGAAGAATACTTGCTGCCGAGTTCAAGATGAAGGACTTGGGGATGATGTAATACATTATAGGCATGGAGGTGTGCACAAGGGAAGTATGCAGTAGAGATACTAAAGAGGTTCAGGATGATGAACTGCAAGGCCATGACCACATCTTTGGCATCGAACCTAAAGCTATTGAGTGATGCTTCATCAGAAGCGGTTGATGCTATGATGTATCATTAGATGATTGGGTCCTTGATGTACCTGATGAATATGAGACCAGATATTTTCTTTACTGTGAACACCTTGAGCGAGTTCCTGACAGATCTGAGACATGTTCACTTGATTGCTGCAAAGCATATTCTAAGGTACCTAAAAGGTACAATTGATTATGGGCTCAAGTACGAGGTGAATAAAAAGATTAACTTGGAGGGTTATGTTGATTCATATTGGGCAGGAAGTGCCATCGATAGGAAGAGCACTTTAGGATGTTGCTTCAGTATGGGATCAAGTGTGATCTCTTGGTTTAGAAGGAAGCAGTCCTATGTGAAACTGAGTATAGCTAAAGCAGAGTATGTCGCAGCTTGTTAAGCTAGTTGTGAGGAAGTATGGATGAGGAAGCTATTGTCTGATTTATTTTATCTCTAGTTGGATGCTACTTGTATATATTGCGACAACTAGAGTTGCGTGAAGTTGTCTGAGAACCTAGTGTTCCATGACAAGTCGAAGCATATCGAGATCAAATATCACTATATCAGGGATATGGTGTAGAGAGGAGCAGTGAAGCTCTAGTATGTTGCGACAAACAAACACATAGCTGACGTGTTGACGAAGCCATTGGCCAGAGTGAAGTTTGAGTACTTCAGGGAGAAGCTTGGTGTTCTCTAAATCGAGGTTCCCTCCAAGGGGAAGTGATGAGTCCATGAGACATTATGACATGGTGAGAGGATTGGTTCCTTCAATGGTCAGATGTAAGGGCTGATCCATTCTATCATGGTGAGAGGATTGGTTCCTTCCATGTTAGATGTGAGTGCTGAGCCATTCTGATGTGACTGTAGGATTGGTTCCTACATGATCATATATAAGTGCTAAATTCCATTCTTTGGGAGAATGGAGGAACTTGGGCAGTTATCAGGAATACTTAGTTAGGGACTGAGATCCATTCTGGTGCGATGTGTTTACACATGGTTATATGTAAGTGCAGAGCCATTATGGCATGATGTGTTTACACATGGTAAGATATAAGTGCAGATCCATTCTAGCGCGATGTGTTTACACATGGTCAGATATAAGTGTTGAATTCTATTCTCTGGGAGAATGGAGTTACCTAGTTAGTTACTAGGAATACTCAGTTTGGGACCGAGAGCCATTCCGATGTGGTGTATTCTCATATGGTCGGATATAAGTGCAGAGCCATTCCAATGCAGTGTGTTCTCACATGGTCAGATATAAGTGCAGATCCTTTCGATGTGGTGTGTTCTCACATGGTTGGATATAAGTGCAAAACCTTTTTGGTGCGATGTGTTTACACATGGTCAGATGTGAGTGCTGGGCCTTTCTATCAAGATGAGGTCAGATGTGAGTGTTGGGCATGCCTTTATGACAAGATGAGGTCAGATGTAAGTGTTGCGTGGGCCATTCTGACTTAGGTTCAGTTATAAGTGCTGAAGAAGACCTACATGGAGGCTAGGCCTACAACCAGCATGAAAAAGGGTTGGGTATATAGAACTTTTTGTGACAAGAAGAATGAAGAGATAGCACCAGTGATGATAACTTAGTGATGATCCAGCAGTGATACCTCAGATCAAGTGATGATCCAGACTTGATGATGATCCAATGATGCTCCATATTAAGTGATGATCCAAACTTGATGATGATCCAGTGATGCTCTAGATCAAGTAATCCAGACTTTATGAATATGAATTGACGATGAAGAAGAATTGAAATGAATAAGACTTGAAGATGAAGATGACTTGAAGATGAAGATGACTTGATGATGATCTAGATGATACAGAGAAGAATACTTGTGCAAATAAATTGTGTCGAGAGAATACCTTCCTAGTTAAGAGGGAGTGTTGATGTATTTGTAACTTCAGAATGTATTCACTTGTATATATTATGTGTTGTACCCCAATGTTTATTACGGGAAGTGTCTATAATGTAATTGAGTCATGTCATGCCCCGATGTTCCTATCGAGAGATTCAATAATGTAAACTAGTCATGTAAGGTCATTGAGGTTAACCCTCCATTGTAAGTCGGGGTAATAGTCCCCACAATTGTGTCAAGGTTAACCCTCCTTTTTGATCAAAGGGAAAAGTCCCCACAATTTTGGGGCACTAGGGTTATTAGAATATCCTAGATATGTCGCCCCTAGTAAGTAAGTGTTAAGTAGGGCCGACATGTTGAAGTGGAAATTAAGTGAACAAAAGAATATAGCTAGAGAGTGAGCCTCTCTATTTATCACAATCAAACTCACTCACTAGGGCACATGAGTGAGACAGGAGAAGCTCTCTCAAGTGTGAGAGAGAGAATAAGATGTGGAGATCATATTTTATGTTTTCGGGTTTTACTACTGCCATTAGTGCTCATTCTATCTCTGAGGAAGTTGGAAGGTTTTCTCCTTTATGGTTTCCCCCAAAAAAATTCTTTGCGTCTCTTGTCTCTTGTGTTTATTGATGTGCATGTTATTCTCTCAGATAAGATCCTAAGATCATATTGCTTAAATAATAAAGATATAACAGTTTTGATGCTTGATGAGATGCTTGGTGGAATGGTTGCTTAAGTATTGATTGTTGAGATGTGTGCTTCAGTATTACTATATTGATGATTGTTGGATGGTTGATGATTGTTGAAGTTTCAGTATTGCTACACTAATGATTAATGATTGTTTATTTTTGTTTTAACAGGTGGATGATGATGATGTGGTTATGATCCCAACACCTTGTGTTGATGTTGTTGATATGGTTGTGGTGTCAGAACCCTATGTTGATAATTTTGATATGGTTAAAGTCACAACACCTTGTGTTGATGATATTGATGTGGTTGTGGTCCCAACACCTTGTATGATTGTGGTCTCAGCACCTCGTGCTATTAATGTTGATGTAGTTAAACTCACAACACTTTGTGTTGATGATGATGATGTTTCAACATTTTAGCATTACAGATGATTTAGAGTATGATCTAGCATTACAGATGATTTGGTTTTTAGCACTAACATGCTAATGAAGTTGTTGTTTGTTTCAGTATTTATATATTGTTGAGGCAGATGATGATCTTTCAGTATTTCTATACTGAATATATAGATGATGACGTTTTAGTATTCCCATAATAAAGATATAGATGGTATTTTAGTATTTACTTACTGAAGATGCAGATGATGGTGATTCAATATTTCTATACTAAAGATACAAATGATGATGTTTCAATATTCCCATACTGAAGATGTTGATGATGATACTTATGATGAAGATGATGATGCTTTCATTATTCACATACTAGAGATACAGATGATGATAGTTAAGTATTCACATACTGAAGATGTAGGTGATGATGTTACAAGATGATCATTCAGCAATGATGTTGTCAAGTAGATGATTCAGAAGATGTTGATGTTAAATATGATGGTTCAATGTTTACACATTGATGATGGCAAGTATATGATTCAGAAGAATATTTAGTATTCACATACTGATGTGAGAGAAGAAGATTCAATATTCACATACTGATGTTACATAATAAGGTTAAAAAATGATTCAGTATTCACATACTGATGTGGAAAAAGATGATTCAATATACACATACTGATGTTACAGAAGAAGGTTCAGTATTTAGAAGATGATTCCGTATTAATATAATGACATTATAGAATATGATTCAATATTTACACATTGATGCTATAGAAGATGATTCAGATGACTCAATATCCACATACTTATACTATAGAAGATGATTCAGTACTTATATAATGATAGAAGACGATTCAACACATACAGCAGATGATTCAGTATTTACATACTAAAATTGTGGAAGATGATCCAGCTAAGATTGATGATGAAGATGTATGATGATGTTCCAAAACATCCTATTACATATAGAGATTCACCAGTCAGTTGTAAATTTGTAATGATGGTAGTTGTTGATGTAGAATACCTTCCTAGTTAAGAGGGAGTGTTAAAGTATTGTAACTTCAGAAGATATTATATTGTAATTTTGTTGTATTCTCCTTTGGAGATGTTATTCCTCCATTCAGAGATGTCCTTGACGTAATTGGTCATGTAAAAGTCATGAGGCAAACCCTCTATTGTAAGTCAGGGCAATAGTACCCACAGAAGTATTATATAAAATGTATTTTGAGTCTCACAAGGCAGGTCAACCCTAATTAGGGAACCTGGATGACCTAGTTAGTTAGTTGAGGCACTCACTTAATGAATATAAATAGGTGAGGTGCCTCTCTCATTCACACATATATTACACTCAACTATTGTTCCAGAGAAAGAGAGAGAGAAAGAGTCTACTATGGAAGATGAGCAACTATTCTTCTTGCTGCAGTTTTACACTGTCTTGGTTGAATTCTATACTGAGTAAGTTTTGCAGGTTTTCTCCCTTGTTGTTTCCCCGAGGAAAATCTTTGTGTTCTCTTGTGTCCTCTTGTGTTTTTGCATTTTTCTTAGTTTCAATGATCATTTGCTTATGGTTATGATTTTATGATGCTAAATGTTTTAGATCTTGTATAACCATTAAAAATATAACAAGGGGAGCATATAGTGAACTATCAAGTCCCTGAAACAAGGTTAAAAAATTTGGAATGGAAACCCATCTTGTTGAGGGGAATGCACACTTACCCAAATCAAGTGGTGTCCTCTCACAACATGAGTCCTATCTTGAGGAATCAAGACATAGAATGGGATGCTGAACTTTTAATTACATATACTAAACCTCACTTGAAGGTTTGCAATCATCCTAAGGAGATAGAACCATTATTGAGTAAGTATGAGAGGGTTTTTGGAGACCTTCCCCCATGAACACCACCAAACAAAGGGGTGGAGCATATCATTTAGTTAGAGATACGAAAAAAACCTATAAAAATGCAGACCTGTAGACACCCCAAATATCTTGAGGAGGTCATTAAAGAACTCTTGGAATTGGGTGTCATAAGGACTAGTTCCAGCCCATATGCTTCTTGAGTTGTTATGGAACTTTGAGGATGTGCATTGATTTTATAGCATTGAATAAGAAAACAATGAAGAAAGACATCCCGCCCCAAGGATTAATGAGCTCATGGATGATCTCCATGGAGCAAATTTATTCTCAAATATTGACCTTAGATCTGGTTATCATCAAATTTGAATGAGGGAAGAAGACATACCAAAGACTTCTTTTAGATGCCACTATGGTCAGTTTGAGTTTGTTTCGATGCCCTTTGGCTTGACAAACGCACCTACCACATTCCAATCGTGCATTAAAAATATATTCCACAAGTAAGTAAGTTTGTACTAGATTTACTTGATCATGACATTCTTATTTACAGTAAAACTTGGAAGGAACATTTGCATCATCTAGAAGAGGTATTAAAAAATATGCATGATCAATATTTTTTCACTAAGCTGTCAAAATGTTTGTTTGGTTTGACAGATCTCTTGTATATTCAACACATCATTGGTAAATATTTTGTGAAGGTGGATATGGAGAAAATAAGATCCATTATAGAATGGCCTCTCCCAAAATATCACACTGAATTGAGAGGATTCAATGGAATTTGCACCTACTATAGAAATTTTGTGAAGGGGTTCTCCCAACTCACTTCACCTATCACTGATTTGAAAGATAAACATGCTTTCCAATGGAATGAAGGGGATGATAAATATTTCCAAATAATGAAATAGGTAATAAGAAACTTCCCTATTCTAGTCTTCCCTTATTTTTCTAAACCATTTGTCTTGGAATGTGATGCATCAGGAGAGGGAATTGGACCAGTCCTAAAACAAGGAAAAAACCCAATATATTTTGAGAGTAGGAAGCTACAACCACATGAGAATATTTACTCCATTTATTATAAATAAATTTTATCCATCATGCATGCTTTGATCAATTTTATACAATACTTGGTGGGAAACAAATTTGTGGTCAAAACTGACCATAACAACTTAAGGTACTTCCTCCCTCAAAAGGATCTAAATGAAAGGAAGGAAAAGTGGGTGAGTAAGATTCAAAAAATTTACTTTGATGTTAAATATGTGAAGGTAAAAAATAATGTGGTAGCTTATTCCTTATCTATAATACCTTCTATTTCTTTGGTGGATGTAGCAGAAAATTGGAAAGCCACATTAGAAGTAGAGTATGCCAAGGAAAAATTTTCTTTTGAAATTTTTTACGGGACTAACCATGATGATAGGTATAAGGTATTGGAAGGAATCATATACTACATGTTATAATTTGAATGCCATATGATATTCAAGAAGAGATTTATGATTATGTTGCAGTAATTGAATGGAGGATGAACATACAAACTAAGCAAAACAAACCACACAGGAAACGAACAAGTATTGCTCAGGAATTTACAGTATATTCATCATAATATTATCTGGTGTAAAATAGATTACAAATAGGTAGAATTCGAATGCATGAGAATTGAATTCGAATTCTCCAAGTGGATAAGACTGTATCTAACTGAATCTCTAACTCAAGGTCTCCCAATCAACATTGGATTCCATCGAATCAACTCTCTGATGACCAATAACTCCAATAGATAGTAAAAACTAGTTAACTCAGTGAAACTAAATTTGGTAGGTGAAAAAAAGCACTCCTCCACATGCATGCATGCATTATCCATGCAAAGCATGTGCTAGCTAATTGATAGTGAGTCATCTGAAGGTAACTAGAGGCTAACTGTGGCTAACTAGTGCTAACTCCAACTAACTGAATTAGGTTGGTACCGAGACCCATAGTGGCTCCTAAAATGTAGGGATTGGTGTAGGAGGAACCCCCACTAATGCATGCACATGTAGAAAGTGGCAGTTAACCTCTTGCATTGTCCCCCACACTTCAATGACTAATACATGTGGCCCCAATTGCACTAGTGGACTCATTTAATTAATTTAAGGTTCCTAAGTTGGGAAATCATTAATATAATAGACATTTGACCAAGGGAGGATTAATAATCCTAACACCCCCACTTAATCCTAACTTGGACAACTTTGGGCCCTGGTAATAAGACCATAGTTTACCTGAATAAAATCTAGAATAAAGGTAAAAAATGCTGCTTAGTACAATCGATGAAACAGGGGAAAACCTCATAGGACCCCCCCCCCCCCAAAAAAAAAAAAAAAAAACAAGAAAATAGCAATCTGCAAGCTATCTTTAGAATAAATAAGCTTCCTCCTTACAAAAATAACTTGAGCAAAAACACTACTGCAAAAAATTGCATCTCTATGTAGCAGCATGGTCCATCAGTAGACCTCTCAATGTACTTCTGAACTGGTGACTCTGTTTGGTTCTACTGGATGGTGAAGGTAGGGAATGATAAAATATTTACTTCTATGGGCCATGTAGTTGATCATTCCCCATCATCAAGTAGCGCTGACCTGGAACTTTGCTGCACCATTCTGTGAGAGATAGTGCAGCATGCCCATTCTGATACTCGGACCTAGTTATTCTTTTGTCTTCTGGAAATCCAGCACCACTTCCAGTTGCATCAAGAATAGTTTGAGCCCATTTGGGTTTAGGATTCTGATTGGGAATGGGTACTAGATCTGGATCTAGAATATCTTGAGATCCAATCTCAATAACAGGATCATGCTAGATGTAATATTATTCATATGAATCGAAAACCTATAGCACATCATCATCATCATCAAAAATAGGATATGAAATGGTTATACCTTCATGTGCTGCTGGAGGAGTATCATGTAGTTTATCTTCTTCGAATTGGACACTTCTTTCAATGAAGCATATTTTGGTAGCAACCTCTATCAGTTTGTAAGATTTTGCATCATCTGCATATCCCAGTAGAATGCATTCGCCACTTTGGGCTTGGAAGGCCTTTCTCTTGTCAAGTGGTATCCTGGCCCAAGATTTGGAACCAAAAAATATCAGATTAGAGACATTGGGCTTATACCCATGCAGTGATTTGAATGGATTCACCCCAACCATTGACTTGTGGGGCACCCTATTCTGCAAATATGAAGCATAGTTTACTACTTCATCCTAAAGAGAAGGAGGTAGATGATTTCCATGGAGAAGGCATGTTTCTATCTCTTTCAGTGATCTGTTCTTCCTCTCAACCACACCATTTTTCTATGGTGTGTATGGAACTGAGTGTTCCATTCGAATCCCCTCTGATTCATAGAAATTTTAGAAATATCTTTTGACATATTCTCCTCCTCCATCGGATCTTATTGAATTGATCTTCTTATTGAATTTTTTCTCAACCATAGCTTTAAAACTTTTAAAAGTCTCAAAAACTTCTGATTTTAGATTCATGAGATATATCCAGTAGTACCTAGAACAATCATCAATAAAGGTCAAAAAATACATGCAACCATTAATTGAGTTTTTGGGCATATGTCCAACTACATCACTGTGTATCAAATCAAGTGTAGAAATAGCTCTATGAGCCTTCCTAACATCATACTTCTTTTCTAGATGCTTACCTACCAAGTAATCAGCACATACTCCATCGGAAGTTAGGATGGGGGGGAAACCTTCAACCATGTTATCATTGTCGAGCTACTTCAGATATTTGAAATTGAGATGGCCAAATATCTCATGCCAAATCTTGCTAGTGTTGTTAGCATGAGACAATAAAGTTGTAGGAGAATAAACATGAAAGAAATGTGAAATTTCATAAGCTTTGATATAGTGATTTTCAATACCTTTTGCTACAAGATTTCTAGTGGATTTTTCTGTAATCTCAACTAAGTCTGAATCAAATTTGACCCTCTTGGGAGAGCCTGTATGTTTCATATAGTAAACAGATAACAAGTTAGCAGCAAGGGGGGGAACATATAAGAAATTTTTGAACTCACCATGCTTCCCTCTGACTGAGCCCCTTCCTCTTGTTGGAATATGGGAATCATCTCCCATGTGAATATTAGGTCCCTTTGATAGTGAAAGAGAAGAGAATGATTCTTTGGAAGAAACCATGTAGTTGGAGGCTGCAGAATCTAAAATGTAGGCTGAGGATGGAGAGAGAGCTGATTTCAAAGCATGACACCTTTCGGCATCTTTTGTTAGTGCTTCTTCATCATGCTTCTTTTCTCTTAGAGGAGCAATGTTGTGCTGCTTGAGAAGAGAGGACATCTCATAAATTTTCTTCCTCATACAATGTTCTTCAAGATGATACCCTTTTTCACAATATGGACATAAATTCTTTTCAAATTTATTCTTCTTAGATCCAAAGCCCCCTTCAGAATATTGCTGATTTGATTTAGGATTCTAATCAGCTGTCTTTTGATCCTTCTTCTTTGATTTCCCCTTTTCTTTCACTTTGGAGGATTCAGTAACCAATAGATCTTGATCTTTGGATGTCTGGATGACTCCCATTAGAATCAATTTGTTATGTTCTTTGATTAAGGACTCAGAGAATGAATATAGAAAAGGTAGTTTCCAAATAGGAAAGCTTTCCCACTTGGAATGAAACATAGATACATGGACAAGGTACTCAGGGCCTAGTTTGATGAGTATTGAAAGGACATTATGTGCATCCTTCAGCTCTATCCCACACTGTCTGCATTGTGGCACTAGAGACTTGAATTTGGAGAAGAATTGCTCAATGGTATCGAAACTGCTGCGATGTAAAGATACTAACTCGTTCTCCAGAATGTGTCCCTGAAGCTCATATTGTTTGTTAAACAAGCTGTCAATATTCTCCCATGCTTCTCTAGGAGTCCTCAATCCTTCCATATGGAAGAGGATATCTCTATAAATATAAGTACATAAGTACCCGAATGCTTCATCACAATAATTTAAGAAATTGTTCTACTCTACCGGTTGATGAGGTTCAGCCTCCCATCCATGTATAATATTGTGGTACCCATGCTTGTGCAAGGCCAGCTACATATCAATCCTCCAATAAAGGTAATTGGAAGTTGTGAGGATCCATGGCTGAAGAGTTTGAGAACTCATAATTGCTCCAGCAGGGAGACAACAAATACTTCTTTCAAGCTACGTAGCACCTGTCAATTTCATTGTAAATAACACTAAAACATAAGAACTATTAGAATCATGATTTTCCTCTAGACATGAACATGTTTTCAGGTTCCATCATGCCCTCTCCACTGCTTTGAATGAATTCAGAGCTAACAAATTTTCATAGGAGAGACAAGCATGCATCCTTCCTAAGAAGGCTCTAATACCATGTTAGAATTTGAATTCCATATGATCTTCAAGTAGAAATTTATGATTATGTTGTAGAAATTTAATGGAGGATGAACATACAAACTAAGTAAAACAAACCACATAGGAAATGGACAAGTATTGCTCAGGAATTTATAGCATATTCATCATAATATTATCCGGTGTACAATATATTAAAAATAGGTAGAATTTGAATGCATGAAAAGTCAATTCGAATTCTCGAAGTGGATAAGACTATATCTAATTGAATCTCTAACTCAAGGTCTCCCAAGCAATATCGGAGTCCATCAAATCAACTCTCCGATGAAAAATAACTCCAACAGATAGTAAAAACTAGTTAACTGAGTGCAATTGAGTGTGGTAGGTGAACAAAAGCGCTCCTCCACATTCATGCATGCATTATCCATGCAAATCATGCACTAGCTAACTGATAGTGAGTCATTTGAAGGTAACTGAAGGCTAACTGTGGCTAACTAGTGCTAACTCCAACTAACTAAAGTAGGTCAGTGCCGGGACACCCAGTGGCTCCTAAAATGTAGGGATTAGTCTAGGAGGCTCCCCCACTGATGCATGCACATGCAACAAGTGGAAGTTAACCTCTATCATTTCCCCCCACACTTCAATGATTGGTACATGTGGCCCCATTAGGCTATGTGGACCCAATTGCACTAGTGGACTCATTTAATTAATTTAAGGTTCATAAGTTAGGAAATAATTAATCTAATAGAGATTTGACCAATGGAGGATTAATAATCCTAACACTACAAAGATATAATCTATTTGTTCCCTAGTTCAAGTTTTAAGGAGGAAATTTTAAAGAAATCTCATGATTCTCCCCCAGAAGGTCACCCCGGTTTCTTCAAAACATACCGAATGTTTAGGTAAATATTCTCATGGAAAGGATTGAAGGATGATGTTCTTAATTATGTTAAGGAATTCCCAACAAGTCAGCAAAATAAAGTGGAGAACACTCATCTAGCTGGCCTCTTACACCCCTTTCCTATTCTAGAACAAAAATGGGAGATCATTTCCATGGATTTTATCACTGGTTTTCCCAAGGTATTTGGTAAGGATTTAATATTTGTGGTTGTGGATAGGCTCGCTAAATTTTCTCATATATTTTCTATTACTACCACTTTCACTACTACACAAGTGGCTGAAATGTTTTTTAAAGAATTTTTTAGATTGCATGGGCCTCCTAAGAGCATTGTTAGTGAAAAAGATAGCATAATTTTTAGTGCATTTTCGGAAATAACTATTCAATATGGTGGGGACAAATTTGAAAACTAGCATAAGCTATAATACAGAAACTGATGGCCAAATAGAGAGGGTGGATCAATGGTTGGAAGGATACTTGAGGAACTATGTTAGTGTAAAGAAAAGAGCATGGATAAAATGGTTGCATTTGGCTGAGTTTTGTTACAGTACTACTTTTCATATGTCCATTGGAATGTATCCTTTCAAATAAATTTATTGTTATGATGCATCCACTTTTATTGACCACCTTTTTTGTGATAGTAGAGCTCCAAAGGCTAAGGAATGGATTGGAGAAATTCAAGAAATTTTGAAGTCTTTAAAAGAGATTTGAGAGGCATTTCCAAGTGAATGACTTGGTGTATTTGAGGTTTCAACCCTACAAATAAATCTGACATAAAGGGTAAAGGTTAAAAAAAATCAAACCAAGGTTTTATGGTCCCTACAAAGTGATTTGAAAGGTTGGAGAAGTGGCCTATGAATTGGAGCTTCCCATGGGAAGTAAAATTGATAATGTATTTCATGTTTCATGTCTAAATAAGGTTATAGTCCATCATATTTTAGTTTCATATACTTTACCTCCTTTGGATGATGAAGGACAACTTGTTCTCATTTCATACAAAATATTGAAAACAAGGGAGAGAAGGTTAATAAGTAGAACAATAAAATAATACTTGGTACAATGGAAGGATTTTCCTAGTGAGGAAGCCACTTGGGAATATGAACAAAATTTTCAGCAGAAAAAATTTTCATTGCTTGAGGACAAGAAATATTTGGTGGGCAGGACTATCATGTCCCCATCCCAATGAGACTACTAGTTGACAATGTTTCACCAGCCCACTAGTTCCCTAGGTTGGGGAGGAGGAATTAAATATTAAAATAAGGGAGCCATGGGACCCAAGAGAACCTTAGTTTGTAATTTAAAAATTAAATTGGGTCATTTACAAATATGGAGAAAATAAAGTGGCATTGCTTCATAAGGACATTTGGAGGTTCATGGAGACCTTGGGTGGCCAGATTCTTCCTTACACATGTCATGCCTTAACTAAAAATTTGAAATTATGAGTAATGGAACAATATTGGAAGGTAAATAGGTGTCAAGTGACATATCATGAACCCAATGATTTGAATGGATGAAGAGGATTAACTCCCCATAGAAGATGAAGAGGCTATGAAGACACTAGGTGCCACTTGGAGAGAGATTCCCTGGATTTTATGGCAATAATAATGGAATACTCTACGAAAATTCAGACCTGATTGAAAACCTCCAAAAATTTGACATTTCAAGGCTAAAAAGTCCCCCAAGAGGGCGCACTTGGGTCTTGGTGGAAGCAATTCAGATTTGGAGGAAGATGAAGGGTTAAGGGGAGGGACAAGTGTCATGGAGGTTACTGAACATCAAGGATGAGTTGGAGGAAGCCTATGGGAGACCTTGTAAGACCTTTGGATGGTTATAAAAATATTTCATGAGGAATGAGAATGTATTTTGATCATTTAATATTTTCCTTTGTCATTTTGGAAAGCACTATCTTGTCCATTGCACGGTGAGTGCTCACTTACCCTGCTAGTGAGCCAATTTAGAGAGAGTGAGATTATCATCCAAATTGGATATGGGAGAGGCCAACCTAATGTATCATGCAGAGATTAATGGAGTGTTTTTACTGCATATATTAGTATTCTACTATTTGTGACCCATCTCTCTTCCCATTCTCTTAATCCCCACTTCAATATTTCCATATTTCTCTATGATAGCATTGTTATAGCATATTTCACGACTCTAGGTGAATCACACTTTGTATGGCCTTCCCCTATCCCGTTGCAGACTCTTTAGACCCCATGGACCATATTTTATCCTTTGATGTTTCCTTCATCATCCCTAAAACTATATAAAAGATGATATACGCAGCTTTTTCCCCGATAACCGCATACATACGTGAGTTTGACCCCTATATCTGCGTACATCGGGATGTGTGCATAGTCCAAATCCTTTTGGAGTTTTCCTTGACATGGATCCAACTCATTTGACTCCTGGCCTTCCATATGCCTTGAGATCACTCGGATTCAACCCTTCATTATCTCTTGTGAAGCTATATAAGGAACCCCTTGGTACATTGAAGGCATATAGAGAGATTGAAAGCAACGAAACTATAGTCCATTGTTGCCGGAATTTATGCTTGAGTCTGCATCCCTTTGTCCCTTTGGAGCACTGTTGTGTTCTTCCCAAGATTTCCTTTTGCTAGTGAGCTTGCTATCTAAGTGATGGAGGATTGAGGTGGTGGAGGCCCAAGTGGGGGATTCAGTTTCTCCGATTCACAGACGTGCCGTCAGAGGTTGTATCTATCTTGTAATATCTGATTTATATTAATAAGAACTATCTTTCCTTGTCCAATGATGTGTATTTGATAGAATATTGTATCCATTGGAATATGTCAAATGCTTTTACATTATTGATTATATATGCTAGAATATATCTAACACCATGATATATAGTATGCTTGTATTGTTTACTTGTTGTTGAGGAAGTATTATATCAATCCAAGCTGAAGATTGGAAAGCTCAACGGGGATCTACTTCAACCGTCCGGAATAAGGTAGGAGGTCTGATCCTTTAGTGTTAGACATTTTATTTCTATTGCATATTGGGAAAGATTGATTTTTGGAGTCAAAGCTGTCTGTTATGGTACCCCAAGCCATAGGAATTTCTCTCCATAATAGAATTGGCGACTCCACTGGGGAGTTCCTAGTAGTTGTCCTTTGGGGGTGATTTTCTCGGCATTCAATGTATTTGAATTGCTCTTTCTCTATTATTTATGTGTCGGGTCTGGGGGCATGTATGCCTGGTAGAGTCTGATTGGAGTGAATTCTGTCTCATCCTGTTTTTTTGCCTTGTTCTTATGCACCTTTTCTTCCTATACGCGGGTTTTTGATTTACAGTTGTGTATACACGCAGGTTCCTCTGGGATATCCGCGTATACAAGCGGGTTTACTGCGAACAGTCGCGTATACCCTGGTTTTTTCCTTTTTTGTGGAAGTTAATGGGTTGCTGGGTGAATGCTGTTAGTTGTTGAGTCTCCTTTGGCACTGCATGAGTCTGTTTTGACCTCTGGTTCTGACTGGAAACGTTTTTTTTGTTTAGCCTAAATTCTTTTTTAGGTAAGTTCTTGTCATGGCATTTTCGATTTTTTGTTTGAGATTAGTGCATTAGAGTTCTTTTACCTTAGTGCTTTGCTGGGATGTTGTTTATGTGTGCTTGCAGAGTCTGGGGGTGGTAGAATCATTCTTTTTCTTTTTGCATCTCTTATATTTTCAAAAAATCCAAAAACATTTGCTTATCATAATGCATTGCATTTTGCACCTTGCATTGTACTTGCATTAGATCTAGATTTGCTTTGGAGTACTAGTTAGGAATTCATATAGGAAAAATTTGCATTCATCATTTGAAGAAGAAATTCTGCATTTCACGTAGTAGCATACCCTATTTACATGGACACAATGCATTTGCATTGATTGTTACGGTGTGCATTTTACTTCTGTTGCATCATAACACTACTAGTTGCACCACCATATCCTATTTTTGAGTAATAAATCCAACTAAAATCAACGCTAATTAAAATGAATTACACTCTTTTCTTTTCTAGGGTGCACCAACAAGCTTAGGTTTTAGGATCTTGGAATAGTTCATTGTAAGTCAATTCTCCAAGATCACTAAACAACAACATCTAGGTGTCTGTCCAGGGAGTGTGTGAAATCCTTGGTATAACCATCGTTCTCAGGATCCTCCTCTCAAACGGGAGTTAAGCACGAGGAAGTGTGAGCGGTTATTGATTGGGATGACCCATAGTCATAACTGAGTAGCACCGGCAATATTGCCAGGATTGTATTCATATCTGGGGGCTCTTTCGAGAGTTTTGGGATTTGCTACCCTGCCCATACGGTCAATCCCGCCTGCGACTGTCCGCCTAAGCTTTGATTATATTGAGGTGACCTTAGTGACCTTACCTAGGATATCAAGGGGGTACTTGTAGAGGTTATTATGCATGTGTCCCGGCCAGGTTGGGGTTGGACAGCATAGTCTCTTTACGCGTTGAAGCCGAGGGCCACAATAATTGGTTCCGTACCTCCACGTGTGGTGACAATGGGGTTCTTAGGCCTCTCCTACGCGAGACATACCGGCCACATTCGGGAGATCACTTATCTATCCCTTGTTTTCTTGCATTTGGATTTAGATTTTATTAGTGATTGCTCTGTGCACGCTAGTTGGCCTAGGGTTTACGTAAATAGAGAGTCTTTGCTTTTTGTTGAGTCATTGTGGATTTGAGTGCGGTTCCGCGCTGTTCTCGTCGGTTAGTAGGACTTCCACCTTCCACTTCTCCTCCTCCTTTGGGAGAGGGGCCTATACTGTCCAGGAGGACTATATCACACACTGATTCACACACCATGGAGGATCATTCAGAGACTATTCCTGAGCCACCCCCTCCTGTTCGTATTGACGATGGGGAACTTACTCCTACGTGTGATCCTTCACCTGGCCTAGCTGAGTTCGGTCCTGTGATTTCCCAGATAGGATCTTTGCATGATAGACCTGCTCACCCTAGGGCTAATTCCCCGTTGACACGTTACCGGTATGGAATGTCGGATGATGCTGAGACTCACTTTGACCCTCCTAGCACTAGCTACGGTACTTATGCTATGACTGGTTTTCCTATGCACAATTTGAAATTTCATGTTGAATCTGATTTTGAGCCTAGCACTATGCCTGGGGGAAATCCCATTCCTTACCTTGTGGAGAGGTTTGGGAGTACTAGTCACATTGCACCTTCCATCCCAGTGGTGGAAGCTCCATCGCATCCCCCTCCTAGGTCTAGGGTTAGTGATCCGATTAGGATACCAGGTCCGAGACGAGTGACGATAGGCACTAGTACATATCTTATTACTGAGATTCCTTCATCCTCGGTTCCGATTTCTTCAAATGTACATTCTCCACCTTATCCACGTGGTCCTTCGAGCCGATATATGGCTACGAGTCAGGTCCATGCTACGATTACTAGACCCATTGTGTCTCAAGTTCATATACCACCCACTGCTTCGGGAGGCTATATCCCCGCTCATAGTGGTCAGCTTGTTACGTCGGGGGAATATATACCTACTTCGGGTGTGTATGTTCCCCCTTCTGGAGCTTATCTTCCTACCTACGGAGTGTCCCATGGGACGTCACATGCGATGACCTATGGACCTTATTACGGTCCACAGTATGGACAGGTTTCTTCACCTTATGGAGGCGGGTATCAACAACCTGCTTACTCTCCTAATTATGGCTTCATAGCTCCTACTAGTCAAGGTCCACCTTACTATGGTACTTCCACGTCACCTTATACAGGTCAGACAGGAGGAGGACACTATGGCCAAGGCCATGGTGGTGCTCAAACCTATGTGAACCGGGGAGCGGTCCATTGACCTCATCATGCTAAGCTCCCTTTCCTCGCGAAACTCAACCTTCCTAACTTATCGAGAGTTACAAACGATCCCGTGGCTCATGACCCGGCTTGGCCGGCTGTCCCTACCAAGCTTCCTTCGGATATACCTAAGTTCGAAGGCAAATCGGGAGAGGATCCAAGCGAACACGTTACCACGTTTCACCTTTGGTGCTCTTAGAATTCGTTACATCAGGACTCAGTCCGCTTGCGACTATTTCAATGCACCCTTACAGGGCCTGCTGCGAAATGGTATATAGAGTTACCAAAGGGAGCCTTTACCTTGTTCGACGATCTTGCGATGAATTTTGTTAATCACTTCCAGCTACCAGTGCACTATGACGTTGGTACTGAACTCTTGTCGACATTTCGGCAGGATAAAGCCACCCATATTTCTGATCATATTCAGGAGTGGCGTAGACGGAAGAGATTAATTAAAGCTTTAATACCACCGGAGTTCCTTCTCGAGTGGTTCCTCGAGTCTTTATTGCCATATATCGCGAAGGATGTTTCTACATCCTGAGTGCAGAATGAGGAACAAGCGATCTTTAGGGCGTAGGAACTGGACTTGATTTACGCTCAGTCTGGTTTGTTGTATGAGATTATTCCCAACGCTCCTCGTTCTAGTTTCGATCCCAAGGTTAAACCTGGACCACATGCTGATGGAATTGTGGGTTGTGCAAGTGCAAAACCTGCAGATTCGGTTGCAAAACAAGTTATTCAATTGTCTCTCAACCAGTCTGCTTCGAGATAAGCTACGGCTTCGTCTCAACCCGTCCAAACGGCGAGTGTACTTTCTGTGCAATTTTCAGACCAGAAGGGTAACCAGCAACCCGGACGGAATAAGAAAAAGGGTAAGAATAATAATCGAAAGGGTGGGAATAGGAATGAGAATGCTCCCAATAATGACAAGAACGGTCAGAATGCTGGTGGGGACAAACAAGCGAAACGTAAGGTTAAATTCCCTTGCAAGCTATGTAAGGATGATCACCTCACTTACTTGTGCCCTAGAATTGATGAAGCTTCAAGACTCTTAGCACAAGGCCCAGCTGTGCTAACGAACCCTTTACCGCATAACCAGAATATGAACTCGAAGTCCCAGGAGCAATCTAGTGAGAATTATCCACCAGAGGCTAGTGCTCATGGGTGCATTAACATGGTCCATGCTTCCAAGGTTGTGACTCGTGCGAAAGATTATGGATCGTCACAACCCAACTCAGGCAAAGAACCCGATCCACTAGGAACTACTTTGCGCATTGAGAAACCTGCGGATAAACCTGAAGCTGCACCTCACATTCCTAAGGGGGTATTTAAGCGCTCGGGGCATAATCCAAATGCCCGAGCCGCCCATAATGATTCAGTTGTCGAGAATTTGGGCCATACTCCTTGTGCAATGTCTGCATTAGAAGTGCTTCAGAGTTGTCCTTCGCAAAGGAAGGATTTGCTTTCTGCTCTTGGTGTGAACGGTGATGA
Source organism: Pseudotsuga menziesii (assembly GCA_001517045.1). NCBI lineage: Eukaryota > Viridiplantae > Streptophyta > Pinopsida > Pinales > Pinaceae > Pseudotsuga > Pseudotsuga menziesii. The sequence continues at coordinate 181,388 of LPNX010767658.1, read as the reverse complement.
TTCTTCCTTAGTGATAAAATTTGAAACCGCAAGTCATCAGCCTTGCTTGCCCTATTATGTGTCTCTTTTGGTACATGTAGAATGCCTTAATATGATCGTCAGGCACACTGTGATTGACGAGGGTGTTGCTGCATCTGTGATGTCTTTGTCTTGTTGGAAGGGTCTTGGTTCTCCTGAGTTGTCGAAATCAGCGACTATGTTAACTAATTTTGATGGGAGATCTTTTAGACCGCACAGCATCATTCCATCCCTTCAAGTCCATTTGGGAGAGAAGATCGTTGCGATAGAGGTTGAGGTGGTTGATGCGCCCCTCGACTACAATCTCTTGCTGGGTCGGAACTAGATGTATAGTATGCAAGCCGTTGCTTCTTCCATGTTTTGGGTTGCATGCTTTCCTCATAACAAGAAGATTGTAACGATTGATCAAATGGAATTCAAGAATTCCCCTGTTACTGCATCTTTGGGAACTTCGGTTTCGGTCGTTGAACACTCTCAACTGGCAACTGGGAGTGTGGGTGTAGGAATGTATCCATCCCTCATGGGAAGCTTTAGTTGTCCTGCATCGGTCCTCATGATAGGATCTCGTTCCAATAGGGCTTCGACATCTACGACCTCAGTGTCTTTTCGCACAACTCATATGGGAGATCCTTGGATTCTTCCTACACTGAGTATTTTGAGTGAGCCTGTTGAAACCAACGTGACGCTTCTTGCAACCATGATAGCTTATCAAGCCAATCTTATGGATGTTGCGGAGCCTTGTTCTTCTTCTTCACGAATGGAAGAGGAAGACCCCTATGTGCTACCCACATGGGCAGTACAGTCTTCTCATGCCCACGACTGCCTTGATACGGTTTTCCCTTCAGATGAAGCGATCATCGAGGCCATGTCAGGTGTTGAGCCGTTGTGGGAGGAACTTCATCATAGATCATATTTCCTTCCACTGCTTGACCATTTGGAGCATGAGGATTATAGGGAGATTCTTAGTCAAAGAGTTGGTAGTCCCATGATTCCATTAAGCTCTCCTAGTCAAATGGGTGATGGAATATGGTGAACATATCTTCCATGATTGCTATCAACATCTCTCGAAATCCTGGCACCATTGAGAATGTCTATATTGGGGTGGATTGTTCCCAGGCTGAGATTCTCGAATATACCGAGCTATTCAAGGAATTCCATGATATTTTTGCTTGGTCTTATGATGAGATTCCAGGTATTGACCCTCGGATTGTCGAACATGAGATTAAGAATTACCCCAACGCTAAGCCTGTTCGACAATGCTTACGCACCGTGAATCCTAGGAAAGCACCCGCCATTAAGGCAGAGATAGAGAAGCTGTTGAAAGCCGGTTTCATCTATCCCGTTCCCTTGATGGAGTGGGTTTCAAACCCTGTTCTGGTGGATAAGAAGCAGGGAGCGATCCGAATATGCACTGATTTCCATGATTTAAATCGTGCCTGTCTGAAGGATAACTTCCCCACACCATTTATAGATCAGATTTTGGATGAGTGTGTAGGTAGCGAGGTGTTCTCCTTTATGGACGGCTTTTCTGGGTATAATCAAATCCAGATTAAACCTAAGGACCAACACAAGACTGCATTTATTTGTCCTTGGGGAATGTTTCCATATCGAAAGATGCCTTTCGGCCTTAAAAATGCCGGAGCTACATTTCAGCGGGAAATGACCTTGATTTTCCATGATCTCAAGTCCATTATTGAAGTATTTTTGGATGACCTTGCTGCTAATTCTCGTATGAGAATGCGTCATTCCTATCACTTGAGAATGGTCTTTGAAAGATGCCGGCACTATTCGGTTCGGTTAAATCCTCATAAGTGCATCTTTTGCATAAAGTCAGGTCATTTATTAGGATTCATCGTTTCAAAGGAGGGCATAAGAGTCGATCCCTTAAAGGTTGAGGCAATACTTCAGTTGTCTCCCCCAAAGAATATTCATCATCTTTAGTGTTTGCAAGGTATGGAAAAATTCTTATGAAGATTTATGGTCAATTTTTCCAATTTGACTAGAGGCTTCATGTGTCTCTTGAAGAAGGATACTCCCCTTGAATGGGATGAGCGAGCCCAGGAGTCCTTCGATGCACTTAAGCAAGCCCTAGCATCGGCCCCGGTGATTAGTCCTCCGGATTATAGCCGTGATTTCCTATTATATGTGGCCGCATCTTTAGAGATGATTGGTGTGGTATTGGTTTAGGAGGATGAGGAGCTCCAGGAGCATGTCATATATTATCTAAGCTGAAACCTTATTAATGCAGAGATTCTATATTCTCATGTCGAGAAGCTTTCCTTAGTGACCGTACATGCGGTTCAGCGTTTGAGACATTATATCCTCCTTCGCCAGACCTCAGTTATGGCCCATGTCAATCCGTTTCAGTTCATCCTCACACGAAGGATGATTGGGGGAAAGTATAATAAATGGATTGTCATCCTGCAAGAGTTCGATCTCGAATTTGTTTCGGCAAAGTCGAAGAAATCGTTAATTTTTGCAGAGCTTATATCAGATTTCCCAAGCGAGGCCGAGGAGTCAGTTTGTGAAGATACGTTTGTTGATGAACACATCTTCTTAATCTCGACGTCTGACCCATGGTATGGAGATATCATAGTATATCTGCTAACACAGAGGACCCCTACTCACCTCTCGCGAGATGAACGACGACAATTACATCACATCTCTAAGAACTACCTTATAGTGGACAATACTTTGTACCACCGTGGGGTAGATTCCATTTTATGACGTTGTTTAACTCACGAGGAGGCTGAGGTTGTGCTGAATGATTACCACGGAGGGGCGTGTGGTGGTCATTTATCTGGGCTTTCTACAGCTCAAAATATTTTGAGAGCAGGTTATTTCTGGCCGTCGATATTTAAAGATTGTGTTGATGCGGTCAAGAGGTGCCACCCTTTCTAGGTGTTCACACAAAATATGCGCTCGAAGCCTGCCCCGTTACATCCCATCATCACCGCCGGTCCCTTCACCAAGTGGGGGCTCGATTTTATGGATTGCAGACCAACTTCGGCTGGGGGGCACCATCATATTATAGTGGCTATGGACTATTTCACGAAATGGGATGAGGCAATGTCTACAGTAAAATTCGACGGTGAGACAACCGCTCAATTCGTATTCAACCAAATCATTACTCGGTTCGGGATTCCGAGAGAGCTTCTCACTGACCATGGCTTGCACTTTCAGAACCGTATGATGGAAGAGTTGGCATCCAAGTTAGGGTATAAGCAAGAGCACTCCTCTTCTTACTACTCCCAAGTGAATGGACAGGTTGAAGCAGTGAATAAATCACTTAATTCCATTCTCCAATGAACCATCGCACAAAGCAAGACGAATTGGCATATTATGTTATACCCTGCTTTGTGGGCATATCGAACCGCGGTTAAGACTACCACTGGTTTTTATCCATATCATCTTGTCCATGGAGTGGAGTCGATATTTCCAGTTGAATGCGAGATTCCTTCATTGAAGCTAGCTGTGGAGCTCTTACCAGACACTTCACCTTTGGAGGAGTGTTTGGTCCACCTCGAGCAACTTGATGAGCAACGTCAAGATGCCTTGGTGGCTCTAGAGGTTAATAAGCATCGCGTTAAGGTCCAATGTGACAAGTCTGTCCGTCCAAGAGTGTTTAGTGAAGGAGACTTGGTCCTTTTGTGGGATCAATCGAAAGAACCCTTGGGGGCAGGGAAATTTAATCCTATGTGGCGTGGTCCTTACGTGGTCAAGCATGTCTTAGAGAAGAGTGCCTATGAGTTAGTCGATTATGAAGGCATAGCTTTGGCGGAGCCTAGAAATGGGCTCTATCTCAAGAAATACTATGCATGATCTTTAGCCAAGGCTGCTTGTTGTATATTATTGTATAGCTTTGCATAGTTAGGTCTTTTTCTTATCGTGATTGGGTTTGTGATTAGTTTCCGTTTCTTTTGGCAGATGTCAATGGAATCTTCCACCTACATAGGATTCACGGATGGTGCAAGCCGTCACACTCAACACTCAGCCTCTGCTGCTTGGGTGATTTATACTCCTATGGGTCAGGTACTGTCTTCAGGAGGTGTATGTCTATGGACAAATTCCAACAATGTTGCTGAATATAGTGTCGTTATCGAGCTTCTACGGGATGCCATTTCACATGGTGTTCTACCTCTTGAGGTACGTCTTGATTCGGAGTTAGTAGTGTCACAGCTCAATGGTTTGTACCATGTTAGAGATCCGACATTATTGAGAAGATTCTTACATGTGAGATTGTTAGAACGACAATTTGACAGTATTACATATATAAACATTCCAAGAAATGATAATCAAGTTGTTGACTCATATGCTAACTACGTGTTAGATTGGCATTTGTTTCATTCATAATAAATTAATCATAAACATTTTTACACATGTAAATAAATAAATCGATCACCAGAAAACTTTTTATATATATCAAAAATCTGGTAATACATAGTGTCATATACAAAAGTGGAGCTTTCAAAGCTTCCATCACATAATACACGGTAGTACAAAACATATGCATTCCCAGATGTCTAATCCTGTGGAGGGGGAGGGTTGTTATCATGATATGTCACTATGGCTCTAGCTAGCCATCGGAATAAACGCACCCATGTGCGTGGCACACCCACCACCTATCGCTGCATGGCCTCAGGCAAGTCCTCGACTTACGCCATGGGAGCCCTGTGAGTCAGTCGCATGAAGTTTGTATGAATGCCCTGGAGCATTCGCTCTGCATCCGCACCTGTGATGTCATCCCCTCTTCCCCTCCTTCTGTGACGTGGGAAGCCCTCTGGTCACCGTGGTCCTACATCTGCACATGAATGGTAGATGTCACTATGTGTTGTCACGCAAAAACATGTATTTTTGATTCCACATAATCAAGAAAATACAAAAAAATTAAATAACTCAAAATTTTTTAAAAAGAGTGAGAGTCAAGATTCGGTACCTATCTCTCCATATGTCGATCCTGGTGGCAATGGCATGTCTGGATCCCCCTGGAAATCTATCCCTCCATAGGGGTAGTCATCTATGGCAACAATCTGTCATCGCCACCATGGAAAGAAGTCAGCTGGATATGGGTTGGCCACCCTACCATCCCCCAGTCTGCGCATAGCATCTGCCCAACACCGTTGGGCTGGATCTTGAACCCCGTGGAGAGGAACGTCCACTCTAGGGCTCAATCCTGGAACACGCTTGAAGAAAAATGTGCTCAATATGCTGCTGAAACTGAAGTTCCGTATCCTACCTTCCTTACACTCACTGAGCTGATGTTTCATGTTGCTCAGTAGTGTAGTACTCCAGTCATATATGGTCGGTCTCATACACTCCACCGCATAGTACATCAATGGCCACGAGGCCTGATGGAGTGAGGCTAATCCTGCTCTCCTGCCCAGCGTCAGTAGTATGGCCTTTAGGCCCAACACCTGTATAGCATTGGTGGGGACTTGACTTCCCACCTTCTCAGTATCTGGGTAGCAGTACACAGCTACGTACTCATCGATAGTAATCCCACCGCCTGGCCCACCTCGAGAACGAAGTTTCATCACCTCCCCTCATCTAGATAGACCTGTGATGAAGTATATGTCTTCCACCTCTATAGTGAGAGACATCCCATATATCCTGAAGGACTCTGAGTCTGGATCCCAATAGTTTACCAGCATATCTAGCAGTCTTGGTTTGGCCCTCAAGCCACCAAGGCACCAAAACTTGTAGAGTCCACATCTTCTAAGAGCTTGTTGATCCATCATGTCAGCCCTTACAGCTTCCTCTACTTCACCATGCTCACGCTCTCTCCATTCTAGCACCATCCTGCATGAGAAATTACCCAATTGTCCATTAGATTCTTGTAATTCCATTTGCGTGGTGTCATACGCAATTGTTTTGCAAACAGCCACATATGTACGTGGTTTCTAGCCCCTTTTCCGCGTATAGCCAGCCCTATACGTGGAAAAAGCTTTGATACTCGCGTGGGCCGCAATGCTCATGTAGAATTGGCCTGAACTACCTCATTTTACCATGAAAATCAACAAAAATTATATTGAAATGCATGAGGAGAGCATGAGTAACTACCTGGAAGAAACGGTTGTGAATTCCGCCGGATGGATCTCCTAGAATTTGCAGTTGAATATCAGAGCTCCAATGGGTAAAAGTTTCAAATGATTTATATTTTTTACTATTTATAGAAAAAATTTCAAATATTTGAAAAATTTTACCCCCTTTCCTATAGTTTTGATAGTTTCTAACCATTTTGGACTGTTTTTGACATAATTTGTGATGTAGAAGACCATTTTCAGTGCTGTTTCATCCTTTGGATTGACCCGTTCGTACTGATCTCAGGTATAACGTCTATACTGGCATATAGGTTAGGTTCAACACCATTTGTATTTTGCATGAACTTATGACCATGTCACCATTACCTTAGGTACGAACCCACTCTATTATGTCACGGAACCTTCTTGCTGCTTTAGAAGTGGCATGATGTGAGTGGTAGAGCTTCACCTTACATGGGTACCCTAGTTAGCGCCTTATTTGCATTTGGTGCCCATGCTAACGTTTTCTCCTTTATGGTGTGGGAGTCCGTTGTATAGTATTGCCATGACATTTAGCAAGAGCCTCATACTCCTCTTCATCTTATGTTGCCCTGTTTCCCTCTAGACTCCCCCTATGTCAAGTTGTGAATGCATTATCATGAGCTTTGCTTGCCTTATTGAGCTTTATGCCGGCTCCCCTGACATTGCGTTTTAGCCATATAGCCCGAGCTTGTCTCATGTCTAGCCATGCAGAGCCATTTTTATATCCTTCGCAACTTGATTCCCTTTTTTACCGGGAGGGGATTTTCCACCGAGTGTTGATATCCTACACATGTATCCTTTCATTGAGCATAGGTATGTTCCACTGCTTGGAACTAGTTTGTTCACCCTTATGACACTCGTCTCCTCCTAGTTTGTAACTATAAAGCTAGTTTATTCTTTTTCAAGCTTTTCAAATAACTGAAAAAGTCCAAAAAAAAAATCAAAAAACCAAAAAGCAGGACAAGGAAAGATGTTATCTTTTGGTAGTTGTCGAGTCATGTCGCCTTCAAACAGAGCACTGTATATCACATCCATTGGTTTGGTTATAGTTTGACTTAGGAGCTATACTCATTATCTAAGTTTATCTCCACTGACTGGTTAAGCTTCTAGTCCCTATGGAGCCTCTGTTGATGCCTCATGTGTCACAAAGATGTCCCATTTTGTATATCGAGTCTATGTTGCCTTCATTCAGTCACCATACATTGTTATGCTCTTGTTCAAAGGAATTTGAAACTTGTGTCGGCCATTCCTCAGTTATCTTGACTTTGCATGTCGGCCATTCCCGGTACAGTTACTGGTTCGTGCACTTTATGATCGAGTCCTTCCACATTAGAAATCTTTGCTGCGTACCTCATGTTGGATGATGGGGGATGCCTTAATTCCCTCCTTCCAGTGGATTTCATCCCATCGACTTCATATCATTTATTCTGGGATTGGAATCTAGAGTCCTTTTGAGTTCCTTGAGACTTGCAGTCATCAGTGGCAGGTTCTCTCGCCATCGACAGTTTCTTGGGAATACATCAATGTACCCTGATCGATGGACTCTCTCAAGTGTTTGACCTCAACACATCTATTCACACTTGTTAGTTTGCACTCTAGTACCTTGATTCCCATTATCATTATTGGTGGGTAATATCGCATCTGTTAACGGTATACATCAATGACCGGTAATCAGTCGATGGACTACTATGTTTGACCTCAACACCTCTATTCGCATAGTAGGACATGTACTCATAGCGGTTTGTGTAGAAGACCTTCCAAACTGGTGGCATCTCTTATATGCTACCTCCTTGATCGTGCTAGTGTTCATGAGATTTCAGCTCTCGTGACTTGATTCTAGTGTATGTCAGACATTTCTAGCCACTATGGAGATCTTGATCTATTGTATATCTTTAGCCATTTTGGAGATCATGTTCCTTTGTATATCTTGATCATGGAGATTATGATCTATGTATATTGTACGTGGCGATGACCACATATGTGATATCATGTATTATGCCTATTCATGGCCATTGTACTCTTATGTATCCAGGACTGCTATATGTACTTGCAGTTGTATGCAGAGTTGTATCATTGTACTATGCTGATTGGGTGGTTGGTCTTCCATTTTGTATCCTTCATCACTCCACTTCTGGGATGGACTTATAATGTATTTCGGCCATTGTATGACCCCTCTGACCTCACACATAAGGGGGCATCTGTTATAGCAGATTTCACCACTCTAGGTGAATCACACGTTGTATGGCCTTCCCCTGTCCCGCTGCAGACTCTTTAGAACCCATGGACCATATTTTATCCTTTGATGTTTCCTTCATCATCCCTAAAACTATATAAAAGATTATATACGTGGCTTTTTCCCTGATAACCGTGTACATAGGTGAGTTTGACCCCTATATCCGCATACATCGAGATGTGTGCATAGTCCAAATCCTTTTGGAGTTTTCCTTGACATGGATCTGACTCATTTGACTCCTGGCCTTCCATATTCCTTGAGATAGCTTGGATTCAACCCTTCATTATCTCTTTTGAAGCTATATAAGGAACCCCTTGGTACATTGAAGGCATATAGAGAGATTGAAAGCAACGAAACTATAGTCCATTGTTGCCGGAATTTATGCTTGAGTCTGCATCCCTTTGTCCCTTTGGAGCACTGTTGTGTTCTTCCCAAGCTTTCCTTTTTCTAGTGAGCTTGCTATCTAAGTGATGGAGGATTGAGGTGGTGGAGTCCCAAGTGGGGGATTCAGTTTCTCCGATTCACAGACATGCCATCAGAGGTTGTATCTATCTTGTAATCTCTAATTTATATTAATAAGAACTATATTTCCTTGTCCAATGATGTGTATTTGATAGAATATTGTATCCATTGGAATATGTCAAATGCTTTTACATTATTGATTATATATTCTAGAATAGATCTAACACCATGATATATAGTATGCTTGTATTGTTTACTTGTTGTTGAGGAAGTATTATATCAATCCAAGCTGAAGATTGGAAAGCTCAAGGGGGATCTACTTCAACCATTCGGAATAAGGTACGAGTTCTGATCCTTTAGTGTTAGACATTTTATTTCTATTGCATATTGGGAAAGATTGATTTCTGGAGTCAAAGCTGTCTGTTGTGGTACCCCAAGCCATAGGAATTTCCCTCCGTAACAGGCACACTTGTGTAAATGGTGGTCACATACCATTGAGTATAGTTGATGCCTAAGAATGGGTGAAATATTTATGGATATGTAATAGGATTACCATCCTGTTTGTAATATGAAATCAACATATATACATATGAAAATGTCCACATTTCCAAGCTTTGTTGTGACTAGTTTCTATGTGTTGATTTCCCATTTAATTGGAGTTGTATATATGATGTATCTTGCGAATTGGATCTGATTTTATATGTTATTATTGATATAATAATATTATATTAATGGTATATATTCATTATTCTCTATTTTGAATCATTATATACACCATTTTTTAGTCAAATTTGAGATTTTACATGTCATTTCCCTTAAGCAAATATCATTGAATTTATGCATTCGAATATGAAGATTTACACCTATGTTTCAGAAATATTAACCATACAAAATGAAATTAAATGAATTACATAAAAATTCCCCATAATCTGTTTGAAAATTTGGGAGGATCTCATAGGAGTTGGAGAGCCATTTCTGCTCACACCCTAGGGAGAATTGCACCACAAATTACTAGTAATTTTACCATTTTTTCCAATATTCCCAAATTAAGTTGTAGATGTCTATAAATTGTCATATATTTGTAAGAGAGTCAATTTAGTGGTCCTAATACTACCCATATAAGTCCCTACCAAATTTGATACCATCTTGTGCCATTCAAATTCTTGAGAGTCAAGACTGGTTAAGACAAATTTTCCCCAAATTCTGGCTTTGTTGGGAATTTTTGAATTGGGTCATTACAAGGAGTGTGAACATGAGGATGTGGATAGGAAATTCCATCATGATATAAACACTCAAAAAGCTCTAAAAATATGTATATTATACAATTTTGGCAACTTATGGGTTTGAGGGCCCAACCAAGGCTTCTATAGATGCTAATTTGACTACTAGGACCCAGACAGAGAGGATTTTCAACTAGATCAAATTCCCTTGAGACTAGAAGTGGAATATATGTACTTTATTACCAGAATATCCCTCCAATGAAAGGTATTAAACTTACGGGCTCGTGGGGTGGGAGGAGTGTTAACCCAAAAATCCCCCACATAGCTCTCTATGGCCTACACCACCCAAGGACACTATCTCACAACACTCATTCCACTCCATAAGACCATCCATTTGACCTCCACACCTCCAAAAGAGCCCAAGGACAAAGAAAAGGGATAAAAATCCCAAAAAGGAGCCCAAAATAGCCCCCTAGGAGATAAAGCCCTAAAAAAGGGGCCAAAGTTAGGGTGAAAGGGGCTAAAGCCCTGACCAAGGGCTTAAAACCATAAAACCCCTTGGAAAATCTAGAAAAGGAGGGCATGGGGGTCACTCTCAAAACACTCCTCCCTTGCCTATTGTTATGCTGCCCATGGATGCTTTGAGACCTTTACCTCTCAAACCACCCACACTCCCTCTCCTCCATCTCCATCCCATAAAGCCATTGCTTCCCAACCAAGAGAAAGGTGCTCCCATGAGCTAGGGAATGGTGGCCCATTTCCACTGAAGTGAGGTATAACATTTCTTTTCATGTTTGTTTAGTTGTTTTTTCTTTCTAACTGTTATTTTTATTTGCAGGTTCTATTGTTGACATTGTTTGTAGGTTTTCCATTGTAGTAGCTTAGGTTGCTTGCAGGTTTCAAGGAGGTGGAACCCAAACTCATTTTCTGCAGAGGGGTTCACAAAGCTTCTTCTTTTCTTTTATTAGCTCTTAGATCTAGTTTATAGTTGTAGCCATTTGTTTACTCTAGCTTAGTTTAATTTGATGTTCTGTTCATGCGATTTCCATTTCATTTTTTCTTGTTTTCAAAGAGTAGGAACCTACCCTTGTGCCCTATAGGCACAAGGGAGCCATTCTTGCTCATGTAGTGAGGATAAATTCTCACTACAGATTTGGAGACCATACCAGGTCTATCCCACAGGATCCCTGGTCCAAAAATTTCAAGTTTTCAAGTATTTTCAATTTTACCCTAGTTTTCAGAAATCTTATGTTAGATGTGTCTTAAATCTTGTTTATTTCCTATTTTAGTTAGTGCTGAAGCCTTTGCTATGCCAATCCAAGTCAAAATAACCCTAGTACCAGTTACTGTCGTCTAGATATGACCCTACCTCACCAAAAAACCCCTTTCCGGAGCAGGGCACTCTTGTCGAGGAAAAAGGTGAGACGAGGGGCACTCTTAATGAGAAAACAGGTGCACCCAGGGTGTAGTTAATCCCCAGACAGGTGTGACTTCAGCCCAAAAACTCAGGTTGCAACTATTTTTGCATTCTATGCGAGCCCTTTTATGGAGAGAAATTCCTATGGCTTGGGATACCACAACAGACAGCTTGACTCCAAAAATCCTTTCCAATATGCAATAGAAAGTAAATGTCTAACACTAAAGGATCAGACCTCATACCTTATTCCAGACGGTTGAAGTAGATCTCCATTGAGCTTTCCAACTTTAGCTTGAATTGATAAATTACTTCCTCAACAACAAGTAAAAAAAACAAGCATACTATATTTTATGGTGTTAGATCTATTCTACCATATATAATCAACAATATATAAGCATTAAAAATCATCCCATGGATAAAATATTCATTCAAACACACATTATTGGACAAGAAAAGATATTTCTATTAATATAAATCAGATATTACAATAGATACAACCTCTATCGGCACGTCTGCGAATCAGAGAAACTGAATCCCCCACTTGGGCCTCCACCACCTCAATCCTCCATCTCTTGATAGCAAGCTCACAAGCAAAAGGAAATCTTGGGAAGAACACAAAAGTGCTCCAAGGGACAAAGGGATGCAAACTCAAGCATAAGTTTCGGCAACAATAGACTATAGTTTCTTTGCTATCAATTCTCTCATATGCCTTCAATGCACCATAGAGTTCCTTATATATCTTTTCAAAGGGGTAATGAAAGGTCAAATCCGAGCAATCTCAAGACATAAGGAAGGCTAGGAGTCAAGTGAGTCAGATCCATGTCAAGGAAAACTAAAAAAGGATTTGGATTTTGTACACATCCCGATGTACGCGGTTTTAGGGGTCAAACCCGCATATATACGTGATTAAGGGTTTAAAATTCACGTGTATCATTTTTCACATGTTTTTAGGGATGGTCAAGGAAACATCAAAGGACCAAAAATGGTCCACAGGGTCTAAGGAGTTTGCAGAGGGACAGGGGAAGGCCATACAAAGTGTGATTCACCTAGAGTGGTAAAATCAGCATAACAGATGCCCCCTAATGTGTGATGTTAGAGGGGTCATACGATGGCCGAAATACATTATAAGTCCATCCCAAAAGTGGAGTGATGAAGAATCCCAAATTGAAGACCATACACCCAATCATCATAGTACAATGATACAACTTTGCACATAACTACAAATACATATAGCAGTTTCGGATACATAAGAGTACAATGGCCATGAATAGGCATGATACAAGATATCACATAAGTGGTCATCGCCACGTACAATATACATAGATCAGAATCTCCATGATGAAGATATACAAAGGACTATGACCTCCATAATGGTTGAAGATATATAATAGATCAAGATCTCCATAGTGGCTGGAAATGTCTAACCTATACTGGAATCAAGTCACGAGAGTTGAAATCTCATGAAAACTAGCACGATCAAGGAGGTAGCATATAAGAGAGGCCACCAATATGGAAATTCTTCTACACACACCGCTACGAGTACATGTCCTACTATGTGAATAGAGGTGTCGAGGTTGAACATAGTAGTGCATCGTCTGATTACCGGTCATTAATGTATACCGTTAATAGACGCGAGATCACCCACCAATAATGAAAATGGGAATCAAGGTACTAGAGTGAAAACTAACAAGTGTGAATAAATGTGTTGAGGTAAAACACTTGAGAGGATCCATCGATCAGGGGACATTGATGTATTCCCAAAGATTGTTGATGGCGAGAGAACTTGCCACTAATGACTGCAAGTCTCAAGGCACTAAAAAAGACTCTAGATTCCAATCCCAGAATAAATGTTCTGAAGTCGATGGGATGAAATCCGCTGGAAGGAGGGAATTAAGGCATCCCCCATGATCCAACACGAGGTACTCAGCAAAGCTATATAATGTGGAAGGAATTGATCATAAGGTGCATGAACCAGTAACTGTACTGGGAATGGCCGACATGCAAAGTCAAGATAACTGAGGAATGGCTAACTCGGGCTTCAAATTCTTTCGAACAAGAGCATAACGAAGTATGGTGACTGAATAAAGGCATCATAGACTCGATATACAAAGTGGGACATCTCTGCGACATAAGAGGCATCGACAGAGGCTCCATGGGGACTGGAAGCTTAACCAATCAATCGAGATAAACTCAGATAAATGAGTACAACTCCTAAAGTCAAACTACAAACCCAACAAATGGATGTGATATACAGTGCTTTGTTTGAAGGGGACATGACTCGACAAATTCCAAAGATAACATCTTTCCTTGTTCGGCTTTTTGGTTTTTTTATTTTTTTGGACTTTTTCAAATATTTAAAAAGCTTGAAAAAGAATAAAATTGCTTTATAGTTATAGACTAGGAGGAGACGAGTGTCATAAGGGCAAACAAACTAGTTCCAAGTAGTGGAACATACCTATGTTCAATGCAAGGATACATGTGTAGGATATTGACACTCGGAGGAAAATCCCCTCTCGGTAAAAAGGGAATCAAGCTACAAAGGATATAAAAAATGGCTTTGCATGGCTAGACATGAGATAAGCTTGGGATATATGGATGAAATGCAATGTCAGGGGAGCTGGCATAAAGCTCAATAAGGCAGGAAAAGCTCATGATAATGCATTCACAACTTGACATGAGGGAGTCCTGAGGGAAATAGGCCAGCAAAAGATCAAGAGGAGTATGAGGCTCTTGCGAAATGTCATGGTAGTACTATACAACGGACTCCCACACCCTAAAGGAGAAAATGTCAGCATGGTCACCAAATGAAAATAAGGCGCTAACTAGGGTACCCATGTAAGGTGAAGCTCTACCACTCATATCATGCCACTTCTAAAACAACAAGAAGTTTTCGTGACATAATAGAATGGGTTCGTACCTAAGGTTGTGATGAAATGGTCATAAGGTCATGCAAAATGCAAATGGTGATGAAACCTAACCTATATGCTAGTTTATACATGATACCTGAGATTGGCACGAATGGGTCAATCCAACGGCTGAAACGACACTGAAAAAGGCCTCCTACATCATGAGTTAGGTCAAAAACGGTAAAAAATGATTAGAAATTGTCGAAACTATAGGAAAGGGGGTAAAATTTTTCAAAAATTTGAAAAATTTCTATAAATAGTAAACAATTCAAAATATTATAAAACATTTGAAATTTTTACCCATTTAAGCTCAGATTTTCAATAGCGAATTCCAGGAGATCCAGCTGGCGGAATCCACTATCGTTTCTTCCAAGTACTTACCCATGCTCTTCTCTTCCATTTTGATGCAATTTTTATCAAATTCCATGGTCATTTGAGTTTTCTAGGACAAACTAAAAAGGGCACTGCGGCCCACATGGAAATTGAGGGTTTTTCTGTGTATAGGGTTGGATATACATGGAAAATGCCCCCATAGTCGCGTACATACACGGCTGTTTGGAAAACAGTCGCGTATGAGGCCGCACATAAGGTTTTTTAAGTAATCTAATGGAAAAATTTGTAATTTTTTGTGCAGGATGGTCCTAGAGTGGAGAGAGCGTGAACATGGTGAGGTAGAGGAGGCAGTAAGGGCCAATCTAATGGCTCAAAAAGCTCTATGTGCATGTGGACTCTATAAGTTTTGGTGTCTTGGTGGCTTGAGGGCCAAACCAAGACAATTGCAGATGCTGGTGAGTTACTGGGATCCAGACTTTGAGTCCTTCCAAATAGATGGCATGTCCCTCACTATAGAGGTGGAGGACATATACTTCATTACTGGGCTTTCCCAATGGGGGAGAGTAGTGAAACTTCGTTCTTGTGGTGGGCCAGGAGGTGGCCTAACTATCGATGAGTACATTGTGGTGTACTGCTATCCAAACACAGAGAAGGTGGGGAGTCAGGTCCCTACCAATGCTATATAGGTGCTGGGCCTAAAGGACATACTATTTACATTGGGTAGGATAGCAGGCTTGGAATCACTCCACCAGGCCTCACGGCCTCTAATGTTCTATGCAGTGGAGTGCATGAGACCCATGATTTATGACTGGAGGACTACACTACTGAGCAACATGAAACATCAGCTCAGTGAGTGTAAGGCGGGCAGAGTGCTGAACTTCGGGTTCAGCTGTATTTTGAGCACGTTTTTCTTCAAGTGTGTTCCAGGATTGAGCCCCAAAGTTGACGTTCCTCTTCACGGGGTTCGAGATCCAGTCCAACAGCGTTGGGAAGATGTGATGCGTAGACTGGGGGGAGGTAGGGTGGCCAACCCCTATCCAGCTAACTTCTTTCCGTGGTGGCAAGGATAGATAGTTTCCATCGATGACTACCCCTATGTGGGGATAGATTTTCGGGGGGACCCATACATGCCGCTACCACCAGGATCGGCATATGGCAATATAGGTAATGAATTTCGACCCTCTTTTTAATTTTTGAGTTATTTAATTTTTATGTGTTTTCTAATTATATGGAATCAAAAGACATAGTTTTGCATGACAATACATAGTGACATCTACCATTTGTGTGGATATGTGGGACCACGGTGGTTAGAAGGCTTCCCTCGTCATAGACGGAGGGGAAGAGGAGATGACATCATGGGTGTGGATGCGGAGTGGATGCTCCAGAGCATTCATACCAATTTTGTGAGGATGACACATAGGGTTCCCATGGCACAAGTCAAGGACTTTCCTGAGGCTATGCAGCGCTAGGTGGTGGGTGTACCATGAGCATGGGTGTGATTATTTCGACGGCTAGCTAGAGCCGTAGTGACCTTCCATGATCACAACCCCCCTACTCCTCCACAGGATTAGATACCTAGGAGTCTATACATTTTGTACTGCCGTGTATTATATGTCGGTGGCTGGAGAGCCCCAATTTTGTATCATGAAACTATGCATTACCACATTTTGGATGTTATATAATTTTTTTTATGGTGATCGGTTTATTTATTTACATGTGTAAAAATTGTGTTTGTGATGAATTTATTGTGTATGAAACAAATTCCAATCTAACACGTAGTTAGCATATGAGTCAGCAACTTGATTATAAATTCTTGGAATGTGTATGTATGTTATATTGTCAAATTGTCCTTCTAATAATCTCACACGTAAGAATATTTTTAATAACGTCGGATCTCTAACATGGTACAAACCATTAAGCTGTGACACTACTAACTCCGAATCAAGATGTACCTCAAGAGAGAGAGCGCCATGTGAAATTGCATCCTATAGAAGCTCAATAATGGCACTATATTCAGCAACATTGTTGGAAGATGGCCGCAAACATACACCTCCTGAAGACAGTACCTGACCCATGGGAGTATAAATCACCCAAGCAGCAGAGGCTAAGTGTTGAGTGTGACGGATTGCACCATTTGCAAATCCTATGTAGGTGGAAGATTCGATTGACATCTGTCAAAAGAAATGGAAACTAATCACAAACCCGATCACGATAATGAAAAAGACCTAACTATGCAAAAATGTACACTAATATACAATAACCAGCCTTGGTTGAAAATCATGCATAGTACTTCTTGAGATAGAGCCCATTTTTAGGCTCCGCCAAGGCCGTTCCCTCATAATCCACTAACTCATAAGAACCCTTCTCTAAAACACATTTAATGACGTAAGGACCACACCACATGGGGTTAAATTTTCCTGCCCCCACAAGTTCTTTCGGTTGTTCCCACAAAAGGACCAAGTCTCCCTCACTAAACCTCCTTGGATGGACAGACTTATTGTACTGGACCTTTACGCGATGTTTATTTACTTCTAGAGCCACCAAGGCATCCCGACGTTGCTCATCAAGTTGCTCAAGGTGGACCAAATGCTCCTCCAATGGTGAGGTGTCTGGTAAGAGTTCTACAACTAGCTTCAAAGAAGGAATCTCGCATTCAACCAGAAATATCGACTCCACTCCATGTACAAGTTTATATGGAGAAAAACCCGTGGCAGTCTTAACAGTGGTTATATATGCCCACAAAGCAGGATATAACATGATGTGCCAATTATTCTTGCTTTGTGCGATGGTTTGTTGAAGAATGGATTTGAGTGATTTATTAACTGCTTCTACCTGTCCATTCACTTGAGGGTAGTAAGAGGAGGAATGTTCTTGCTTGTACCCTAACTTTGATGCCAACTCTTCCATCATATGGTTCTGAAAGTGTGAGCCATGGTCAGTGAAAAGCTCTTTTGGAATTCCAAACCGAGTAATAATCTGGTTGAATACAAAGTGGGAGGTTGTCTCACCCTCATATTTAATTGTAGGCATAGCCTCAACCCATTTCATGAAGTAATCAACAACCACTATGATATGATGATGCCCCCTAGCCGAAGCTGGGTTGCAATCCATAAAATCAATCCCCCAGTTAGTGAAGGGACCAGTGGTGATAATGGGATGTAACAGGGCAGGTTTTGAGAACATATTACATGCAAACACTTGGCAAGGGTAGAACCTCTTGACCACATCTACACAATCCTTAAAGATCGACGGCCAGAAATAACCGCTCTTAAGATATTTTGGGCTATAGAAAGCCCAGATAAATGACCACCACATGCCCCTCCATGGAAATCATTCAGTACTACCTCAGCCTCTTTATGAGTTAAACAACGTCGTAAAATGGAATCTACCCCATGGCGGTACAAAGTGTTATCCACTATGAGGTAGTTTTTAGACATGTGACGTAATCATCGTCGTTCATCCCATGAAAGGTGAGTAGGGACCTTCAATGTTTGTAAATATATTATGATACCCCCATACCATGGGTCTAAAGTTGAGATTAAAAAGATTTGTTCATCGACAAACGTATCTTCAAAAACCAACTCCTCGCCTCGCTCGGGAAAACCGATATAAGCTATGCAAAAATTAAAGACTTATTCAATTTTGCCAAAAGAAATTTGAGATTGAATTCTTGCAGAATGATAATCCATTTATTATATTTTCCCCCAATCATCCTTCGAGTGAGGGCGAATTGAAATGGATTGACATGGGCTACAACCAAGGTTTGGCGAAGGAGAATGTAATGTCTCAGCTGTTGAACTGCATCTACAGTAGCTAAAGAAAGCTTCTCGACATGAGAATAATGAATCTCTGCATCAATAAGGTTCTGGCTCAGATAGTATATGACATGCTCTTAGAGCTCCTCATCCTCTTGAACCAAAACCATACCAATTGTCTCCATCGACATGGCCACATAAAGTAGAAAATCACGGTTATAGTCTGGGGGACTAATCACCAAGGCCGATGCTAGGGCTTGCTTGAGTGCATCAAAGGACTCCTGGGCTCGCTCATCCCAACAAAAGGTGGTGTCCTTCTTCAATAGAAACATGAATCCTCTAGTCAAATTGGCAAAGTTGACAACAAATCTCCGTAAGAAGTTTTCCATGCCTTGCACACATTGAAGATGACGAATATTCTTCGAGGGAGACAACTGAAGTATTTCCTCAACCTTCAAAGGGTCGACTCTTATACCCTCTTTAGAAATGATGAATCCTAACAAATGACCCGACTTCACACAAAAGATGCACTTGTGAGGATTTAACCTAACCAAATAATGCTGGCATCTTTCGAATACCAATCTCAAGTGATAGGGATGATGCATTCTCATACGAGAATGAGCAGCAAGGTCATCCAAAAATACTTCGATAATCGACATGAGATCATGGAAGATCAAGGTCATTTCCCGCTGAAATGTAGTTCTGGCATTTTTAAGGATGAAAGGCATTTTTCGATATGAAAAAGTTCCCCAAGGACAAATAAATGCAGTCTTATGTTGGTACTCAGGTTTAATTTGTATTTGATTATATCCGGAAAATACGTCCATAAAGGAAAAAGCCTCGCTACCTACACACTCATCCAAAATCTGATCAATAAATGGTGTGGGGAAATTGTCTTTAGGACAGGCATGATTCAAATCACAAAAATCAGTACATATGTGGAATATTCCCTGCTTCTTATCCACCAAAACTGGGTTTGAAACCCACTCCGTCAAGGGAACGAGATAGATAAAACTGGCTTTCAACAGTTTCTCTATCTCTGCCTTAATCGTAGGTACTTTCCTAGGATTCACCACACACAAGCGTTTTCGAATAGGCTTAGCATTGGGATAAGTCTTAATCTTGTGCTCGACAATACGAGGGTCGATACGTGGCATTTCATTGTAAGACCAAGCAAATATATCATAGAATTCCTTAAATAGCTCAGTGTATTCTTGAATCTCAGCATGGGAACATTCCGCCCCAATATAGACATTCTCTATCCTGCCAGGATCACGAGAGATATTGATAGGAATCGTTGAAGATATGTTCGCCATGTTTCCATTATCCATTGGACTAGGAGAGATTAATGGAACCATAGGACTACCAACTCTCTCACTAAGAACTGCCCTAAATTCCTCACGCTCCAAGCGGTCAAGCTTGGGAAGAAAGTAATATCTATGATGGAGTTCCTCCCATGGTGGCTCAACTCCTGACATAGCCTCAATAATCACTTCATTTGAAGGGAA
Organism: Pseudotsuga menziesii; assembly: GCA_001517045.1. Lineage (NCBI taxonomy): Eukaryota > Viridiplantae > Streptophyta > Pinopsida > Pinales > Pinaceae > Pseudotsuga > Pseudotsuga menziesii. The sequence continues at coordinate 161,474 of LPNX010767658.1, read as the reverse complement.
ATCCATATCAAGGCAGTCATGGGCATAAGACTGCACTTCCCATGCTGACAACACATTAGTGTCCTCCTCCTCCGTCTGCGACGAGGAAGGACTAGGCTCTGCAACACACTTGAGATTAGCTTGATAAGCTATCATAGTTGTAGGCAATGGTACATCTGTCATGATGGGCTCACTCGAAGTACTCGGTGTAGGAAGAATCCAAGGATATTCCATATGACTCATGTGAAAAGAAACTGATCTCATAGATGTTGAAGCCTCACTGGAACCAAATCCTATCATAAGAATCAATGCAGGACAACTAAAGCTTCCCATGAGGGATGGATACATGCCTACACCCACACTCCCAGTTGTCGGCTGAGAGTGTTCAACGATCGAGATCGAAGCTCCCAAAGATGCGGTAATAGATGGATTGTTGAATGCCATTTGATCAATTGTGACTATCTTCCCATTAAATGGAAATCATACAACGCGAAATAGGGAAGAATCAACGGCTTGTATACTGTACATCCAATTCCTACCCAGCAATAGATTGTAGTCAAGGGGTGCATCAACCACCTCGACCTCTATCGCAACAGTCTTCCCTCCCAAACGGACTTTAATGGAAGGAAAGATGCCATGCATCCTAAACAGTCTCCCATCGAATGCAGTTAACATGGTCACTGATTTAGATAGCTTAGGGGAACCCAAACCCTTCCAACACGATAAAGACATCACAAAAGTGGCAACACCTTCATCAATCACAGTGCGCTTGACAGTCATATTAAGACATTCTACGTGAATCAAAAGAGACAGATAGTAAGGCAAGTGAGGCTGAATTCCTGTGGTTTCAAATTTAATCAGAAAGGAATAATCATCATCATTCACACCAAGGGAAGAAATCAATGCCTTCCTTTGCAAAGGACAACTCTGAAGCACTTCCAATGCAGACATCGCACAAGGAGTGTGGCCCAAATCCTCGACAACTGAATAGTTCTGGGTGGCTCGGGCATTAGGATTGTGCCCCGAACGCTTAAGGACTCCCTTAGGAATGCAAGGTGCAGCTTCAGGTTTATCCATAGGTTTATCAATATGCAAAGGGGACCCTAGTGGATCAGGTTCCTTTCCTGGGCTGGGCTGTGACGAACCATAGTCTTTCGCGTGGGTCACAACTTTCACAGCATGTACCATGTTAATGCAACCATGACCACTATCCTCTGATAGATCTTGATCCCCACCAGACTGATTTTGGGTCCTTGAGTTCATATTTTGATTGTGAGGTAAACGGATAGTTAACACAGCTAGGCCCTGTGCCAAGAATCTCGAGGCTTCATCGATATGAGGGCACAAGTAAGTGAGGTGATCGTCCTTACAAAACTTGCAAGGGAACTTAACCTTACATTTAGCTTTCTTGTCCCCACAAGCATTACGTCCATTCTCGTCATTATTATTAGCATTCTCATTCTTACTCCCACCCTTACGATTATTCTTACCCTTCTTTCTATTCCGTCTAGGCTGCTGGTTACCCTTCTGGTCCAACGATTGCAATGAAAGTACACTCACCATTTGGGTGGGTTGAGATGAAGCTGTAGCTTGTCCCGAAGCAAATTGGTTGATTGAAAATTGACTAACATGTTTTGCAACCGAATCCACATGTTTCTCACTTGCACAACCAACAATGCCATCAGAATGTTGTCTAGGTTTGACTTTGGGGTCAAAACTAGAACGCGGAGCATTGGGAATAATATCATATAACAAACCGGACTAAGCATAAATCAAGTCCAGTTCCTGCGCCCTAAAAATTGCTTGTTCCTCATTCTGCACTCCAGATGTAGAAACATCCTTTGCTATATATGGTAATAACTATTGGGCTATAGGGCAGACCCGGGTTTTATACCTTTAACTTCGCACCAACAAAAGACCCACAGTGTTGGCCCTTTCGGCAACAACCTGCGAACAGGCTACAGTCTCACCTGAAACAGCTATGGGGTGCCACAGAACCATATTTTTGCAAGCAGAAGAGGGATATTACTGTACCTTTAGCTTTTAAAAAGATTATAAATATAAATCACAGAGCTTAACATTCACTTATTTAGCTTCACGGTTAGATAAACAAACAGTTCCTTGCGCAACCCTTTACTGGGAATTCACAGTGAATTTATTATCTAGCAGAGATCTTTACTTATCAGATATATAGATAGTAATGCATGAAAGAACACAACAGGAACAACACACAAAACCATGACACAAGATATAACATGGTTCACCCCCAGTGTAGGGGTTACGTCCACAGAACTGTGTTTTATTCAATTTTTTACAAAAACCACAGTTCTGATCTGTGCACTCAGCTGCATATCCCTTCAATTCCTCAAAGTCACGCACACAGCTGCAGGCCTCTGCACACATAGTTGCAGATTTCCTTAATCACCCAAAACCCTCTGCACACATAGCTGCAGAGGTAGTCCATGCACACAGCTGGGACTTAACCTTTTCTTACAAAATAGCCTTAGCTTCGCATCAATTCCTCTTACAAAAAAATCCTAACCTCACTTATTTACAAGAGTGCCTATTTATACAGCACATTATTGCAAAACCATGGACACCCCAAACCCTAAACCCTGGACTTAAACCATGGGTTTATTACAAACAGAGGAATTTGACTCAGTCCCGACACCCCTAAGACTATTTTGAGCCGTAACTCCACTTACAAGCTCCCAAAAACCCACGGAGTTACCCACCTTAAGGACCGTTAGGGTGCGTGCCCCAACAGGCCCCTAAGACTCACCAGTGTCCCGTCCCGGGACACTCTGCTAGTTTCCTGGTGGACAAAGCTTCTTTTCGAGGACGGTGAACTGAGTATTTAGACTGTGCATTATGTCGTCAGCTAATTTCTCCTTTTCCACCAACTCCTGCAGTACTGCGGATGATACTTTGGTGGCCTTTTCCTGTGTGAATGCATCATATTCCTTCAGAATTTTGAACTGGCTATCCACAGCAGTACTTAATTCCAAAGCCTCACTAAGAAGTGGTTGTATAGAGTTTTCCAACTCTGTTACTTTCACCCTACATGACTCAATTTCCTGCTGGAGTTCCTTGTTGCGCTTTACTTTGAGCATTTCCTCCATTGGCGACAGAGTCTTAATTTCCGCTTTTACGGCATCCAACTCTGCATGTCGCTGCTTGATGGTTTCTTGCAGCTGTCCTATTTCTGGATGTTCCTATAGGGTGGTCCAGGCCTCGACACTGTCTCCGAGAAGCTTTGCTGCACTACCCACAATATCTGATATTTTCGCTGCGGATGCCTGAATGTTTGTGCGGCGCTGTTCTTTGACCTCAGGTGGAATTTCTGGAGGGATGCGCAGTTGAAGCTCCATGATCTGAGCCTCATGTGCTGCTTTAAGATTCTCAATTTCACTGCGAGACTGCTATGCGTAGTCTTTCAGCCTGACTAATATTTTTTCTAGCTCTTCCACCAGCTGTACATCGAAGTCAGGAAGACTTCGACATGCCTCATCCAAAACTCAGACTAGTGTAATCCGGTTTATTTAGGCGTCCCTATTTCTCTGCTCTGCTGCCTCTAGCTGCGCTGCGAAGCCCTGCTGCTGAATTATGGCATCTTCTAACTGCATCTATGAATATTGGTCTCGTGCCTGGATTTCTTTCATAATTGCTAACTGACAGAGGTGTAGCTCTGTCATGCGCATCTTAGTGTAATCTATTCCAACCTTCATGCTCATCTCTGCACGAGACGATGCGTTAGTTAATATGATGGATGCACTTGAGACTTTTCCTTTGTTATCTCTGGCTGGCCATTGCCTTAGGTCTGGATGTGCACTGACTGGGGTGCTGCTGGCTGCAGTGCTAGTCATTGACTTCACTGCTAAGTCCTTAAGCTCTGAGATGTGCTTTGCTACGCCGGTGATGGCATCCAGATGCACAGCTACAAACTCTGACCATTGTTTAGTGAGAAATTCAGTGGATTTTGACAAAGCCTCATCAAGCTCCTCACTTGTCAAGCCGGGCACTTCATCGATATTCTTAGCCTTTGATGCCTTCACTTTCTTTCGTGACTGCGGTTTTTTTACTTCCTCTGCTTCTAGTGTCTTGCGCTTATGCTGCCTATTAGGGTCTGAGGTAGTTTTGACCAAGTCTTATTCTTCTTCTTCTTCATCTTCATTTCCACCATCTCCTCCCTAGTTGCTTTCAGTCTGCTATGACTCAGTTTGTTCGTCACTGTCTTCGGGGGGGTCTTGCTGTTGTGTGTGACTGGGGCCTGCGCCCATATTGGTGACAAGAGGTACAGGAATCTTAGGTTTTGTTCCTTCATCTTTTAACCATTCTGCCGACCACTGCTGTACTACCACGAGGATGTCATCTTTATTCACTACATATGGCAACTTAAACCATTGATGCTTCTTATCTGTGCAAGCCTAGATAAAAATATGGTGCATATCGGCCCTGAAATTGACCGCTCCATCATACTGAGAGAACAACTCATTACTGAGTCGTGGGGTGTTTATAATCTCATACGAGATACTCATCATATAAAAATCAAATACATAGTTTGTCATCTGTTGGTGGGTTTTATCCTGTGAAACCCACAACGATGCGTACCTGGCTGCACCAGGAATGTGCGACGGTACAGCAGCAAACTGTGCTTCAGTAGGTTCTTTCCATCCTACCAATGCAATGAGGAAAATCAACCATGAGTAGTGGAAGGGCCTACCTTTCTCCTGTGCATCGCGAGCGTCTTCAAGGAATTCCTTCGCAAGATAGGATGCCCAGTTGTAGCTGTAGCCTTCGACGCAGTTGATAGCAATTCTGATGACCGAGGTAGGCACTTCAGTTGGTCTGTATTTCTGCATAATTTTGCATGCTAAGAGATCAACTGCGAAGTGAATGTTCTGCTCTTGAATCGCGGAAGTGTGATACCTGTGTTTCCCCTTTGTCAGGCCAAAGTGCTCCTTCATGATTTGTGCGAGCTTCATATCTTCATGCTTTGAGGGAAAATATGTCCCCAAATCAGGCCCTGCCATTGGTAAGCCTATGATCCTATGAATGAGCTCACCATTAATAAGAATTTTCTTGTTGCTGATCCATAGGTAGCCGTCATGTACTAATGCCAGTAGCTGTTTGACCACGATGGTGACCTGTGTGCTGCGACCAAAATGGGGAACATTGAGCATATTCAGCAAACCAGCTAGATCCAAGCCAGCAGCCCAATGTTTTACTTCCAAAAATGTCACCCCAGTCTCTTGATATTTAACAAAGTGTAAGTATTGGGATGGTGCGAATTATGGAAACTTCCCACGGTCATTCGTGTCATGGTCGACATACTTAAGCCGGTCTATTTTCCCTGTCATCGTTCCGACTAGCTGCACACCTGGGGGAAGCGAAGGGGTGCATATAGTGAACTTAGCACTCTGCTGAGGCGGTTTAACTCCTGGTCGAATAGGCTGAAGATATGGTGGCCGCTGCGGGGCAATTTCCTCGTCCCCTTCAAGTGGGATCTCTGCTGAGCCAGGCCAGGATCCTCCGATGTTTTCCCTGATTGCTTATGTATGTCTTCGTTCCGCTTAGAATGAAATTCAGGCTTAAACTATTTCCTGGAAGATCGTGTCTGCATTGGTGGGGTCGGTGCTGGTAGAGTCTCTTCACGGGCTCTAGGCTCCAGTGGGGGGGCGAAAATGTTTTGCAGACCCGTTTGTTCAAATTCTCTCAATAAGTCCTGGAGTTCACGATCAGCTGACATGGGTTCAATTGTGAAACTCAAGGAAATGCGGAATGCGATTTGCCCGTGCCCGGGTGTCTTCATATACAATCCATCAACCAAATCTGCCATAAATTTACATTGAAGGCACCAAATCTGACAGAGGTCCTGTTTCCATGGTGCTAGATTTCGGCGGATATCATTAGGACAGGAAATTAAGGCAATTAAAGTACCGGCGTCGCCAAATCAACAGTGTTCCAATGGTTAGCTTTTGGGTTGCAGCGCCGCCAGGTCTGCAGCTGCGTCACAATAAGGACCATCGACACCATATTGACCTTCGGCACATCCTGACAAATTCGGTGACCAAGCTGTGAGCTTCGATCCTGCAGGTTGGTACTTGGTGATTTCTTTGTCACTAGACCTATTAGCATGCCAAGGCCCGACCTCCGTATACCAGTTCTCTACTACAGGTGCCCGGATATGTACAAGCCTATGTGCCCATCGAGGTACATGTTTCCATTCTTCGTAACAGTGCTCCAAGTGTTTCTGCAGTCCATCCTGCCCATCAAACCTGCTACGCACCTCCTGGAGCTGATCCACAAAGCTTAGGCGAAGAGATTTCTAACAAGCTTCCCAAATAGGAATGTACTTCTTATGGTTATCTTTCCATCTTGCTGCGATGGCACGGAATGCTGAATCCAGAGTCTCCCGTGTCTGTGAATCCGGTATTTGTTCTGAGAATGTCGCACTAAACTCTTCTGGGTCTATCGAACCATCAAATATGGGTAGGGCTCTTGTAATCCATCTGAGAGACTTGGTAATTCTGGCACATCTGTGTCCATGGAGCTCATACAATTAGTTCTCTCAGTTCTCTAAACCATCATCTGATTCCATCATATAGGAGCTGTCACACTACCAATCCATAATACCTTTGGCACTAGGGTCAATATAATCTTCTTCCTTCACTGTGATGTTATAGATGTGCTCCAGAACATCCTGATCTTCGTTTTCGAGTGGTTTTGTGTATCTTGCTCCTTGTGAGGGATCCAGTGGTACGATGACTCGCAACTCCTTCCCTTCAAAAATCATTTGTCTCTTCTTAAGGTTAATGACTGCATCGTTGTCTAGTGCCCACTCAATACCTAGCAAGGCGGGATAGGGGTTGTTGTCGTTAATGATCTCAATAAATTCAAAGCCGGCTGCAGTACAGACTCCATCAATATCTACTGGAACATTAGGAAATCGTCCTAGGGGCACAATCTTCTACTGATTGGCTAATCTCAACTGTATAGGGGACCAATCAAGGGTAGGTTTTCCCATTTGTTCCCAGGTTTACTTGGTTAGGACATTGACTTCTGACCCTAAGTCCAAGATCACATCAGTCATCTCATACTCTCCTATCTGAGCGTTCAACCTCATTTCCCTACCAGTTCTTCTGACTCTATGAACAACTTTTACTTGACAAGAACCTTGCTGAGGTTCACAGGAAGCAATAACTTTCTGCAACTCACTTAAAGCATTATGATTTCTTAAAAGTTTCAGACAACTCTGTAAAAAGGAGGACAGTGTACTTACTTTATCTGTTGAAGATTCTGGCAGCTGCGACTACTGCTGATGTGGCTGCACAGGTGCTACTGCTGGGCTAGAATACACAAAATATTTCTTGGCTTCCATGAATGTCTCCTTTTCTCTTTCAATATCAAAGGCGGGGACTTTCACGGGGGCCTTACGAACCCAAGCCTTGTCAGGTTATTTCTCGGCAGGCTGTATATGCGTCATAGATCCACTTCGGGTAACAACATTAATGGCTGGGGCAGGTCTTTGCTCGACAGAAATCATCTGAAGATTCTGAGTAGGGGCACTATTTCTTTCCTGAATATTAGCTATCAACTGCGGGCACTGCTCGATCACATGATCTACTGCTCGGCAATATCGACATGTCGTAGTTGGTTTCTAACAGTCGCGAGCCAGATGTTCGTCCTGGTTGTAGTTATAACACACCACCTGACCAAGACCTCTGCTAGCCATGCCACCATGACCATGGCCTCCAAAACCACCTCTACCTGATGCACCACCGTGGTAGCCATAGCCATCATTACTCTGTCCCTCAGTTTGTACCCGATAGGCATCATAGGTGCGTTCTCTCATGAGGTCATAACTACGACACTCATCTTCATTATGTCCTGCGGACTTACAGAATCTGCAGTAAGGGTTCTTGGAGACTTGCACATACCTCTGTAGCAGATAGCAATTCTCAGGTCGATGCTGGCCAGTTGTCCGATAGATCTCACAATATAGAATAGTAGGGTTGAACGGGTTTGTCACACCAATATTCAAATAATTTCTTACCACGGGACACTGTTCCTTGTCGTGACCTTCTGTCCGACATTGTGTGCACCAGACCTCTTCGCGACCAGTTTTTCCTTTCTTCATATCGCGAAGCTCCAGAGCCATCACTGCCAATTGCACTTGGATTTGAGTGATACTAGAGTTATCTTTGACATGAGCAGTTCCAAGCTTCATCGCGATTTCCAGAGCCTCCTGCTGGTTAGCAACCTTCTGTTGCATGAGTGGAGTTCTGATATGCGGTAGCAACGCTGCAATAAACCATTCCTTGTGCTGCGCAGGTCCAATGGGGAAACTGACTTGGTCTAGCAGAACTTTGAATCTTTGATCAAAGTCCCACACTGATTCTCCACACCTCTACTAAATCTCTTTCAATTCAGTGATACACTGCGACTTGGATTTCGGCTTCTTAAATTCCTTTATCATTGCTTCTTTTATATCAACCAATGCATGGTTCTGAGTGCTAGAGAACTTCATGAACCAGGTCAGAGCACGGTCTCTGAAAGAAGTAACCAGCTATGCTCTTTTTGTATCTTGATCCGTAATGGACTTAGCAGTCCACACTACTTCACATAAAAACCAGAACTAGTCTGGATCCTCTGATCTAGTTCCTTTGAAAATAGGGAGCTTAATGTCGTCATGCATATGGGCCATCGCAGGTCTAGGGGGGGAGGGAGGGGTACTGGAAGTAGGCGGGGGGGAACTTACTAGGGTAGACTGACCTATGACAGGAATACTCAAGATATGGTGACTTTCAGACTGCGACGGGTTCTCAGGGATAATAGGTCTTCACTGCGGGGTTAGCAGAGGGTTTCCAACAGAAGGGGTTTCTTCAGGTTCTGAATATGCAGGATTTACAGGGGGATACTCGGTATGCTGACCCTGGGAGTAGGATCCAAAATCTCTCTTGTACCTTTTTCCACTTCGCAGCAAACCACTTTGCTCATCGAAGGTATTTTCACTTACAACCATAGGTTAGTAATACTAAATCTAACAGTCTGATTCAATTAGCAATATACCTTTTTCAACTAATAGCATTTTAATTCTCAAACTAAATGAATTCAAGTACTTACCCCTTGGTCCTTTGAAGAACTGTTGTTCATCTTCGCTAAAGGAGGTACTCGTGTCGATGGCGAACTCCGTCACAAATGCTTCAAGGGTTCGCGTTGTCCAAAAATCAACAGCGCGGGATATCTCATTGTTCACCCTTTTTAGTATCTTAATTCTCGCGGGGGTCCAAGCAGGAAACTAATGTTCTTGGAAGTTCATCCTTCTCTCTGTTAACCTAGATAACCACTGGTGCAACTCTATGTGGATACTACCAAAGAAAATTTCATAAACATCACAAAAAACATAAACCCCTCTTGAGCAGATACTGAGTTCAACTGGAAACAGAACCAATTTGTTGGGATATAGGGCAGACCTCGGTTTTATACCTTTAACTTCACACCAAAAAAAGACCCATAGTGTTGGCCCTTTCGGCAACAACCTGCGAACAAGCTGCAATCTCACCCGAAACAAATATGGGGTGCCGTAGAACCAAATTTCTGCAAGCAAAAGAGGGATATTACTGTACCTTTAGCTTTTAAACAGATTATAAATATAAATCACAGAGCTTAACATTAACTTATTTAGCTTCACAGTTAGATAAACAAACAGTGCCTTGCGCAACCCTTTACTGGGACTTCACAACGAAGTTATTATCTAGCATAGATCTTTACTTATCAGATATATAGATATTAATGCATGAAAGAACACAACAGAAACAACACACAGAACCACGACACAAGATATAACATGGTTCACCCCCAGTGTAGGGGTTACATCCATAGAACTGTGTTTTATTCAACTTTCTACAAAAATCACAGTTCTGATCTGCGCACTTAGCTGCAGATCCCTTCAATTGCTCAAATTCGCGCACACAGCTGCAAGACTCTGCACACATAGCTACAGATTTCCTTAATCACCCAAAACCCTCTGCGCACACAGCTGCAGAGGTCATCCACGCACACAGCTGGGACTTAACCTTTTCTTACAAAATAGCCTTAGCTTCGCATCAATTCCTCTTACACAAAAAGCCTAACCTCACTTATTTACAAGAGTGCCTATTTATACAGCACATTATTACAAAACCATGGGCTTAAACCATGGACACCCTGAACCCTAAACCCTGGAATTAAACCATGGGTTTATTACAAACAGAGGAATTTGACTTAGCCCCGACACCCCTAATACTATTTTGAGCCGTAACTCCACTTATAAGCTCCCAAAAACCCACGGAGTTACCCACCTTAAGGACCGTTAGGGTGCGCACCCCAACAATAATGACTTAAGGAACCATTCGAGGAGGAACTTTGGCGGTATGAAGGATTTAATTAACCTCTTCTATCTATGCCGCTCTTGGATATGATCTGAGATATGTGTGGCTTTATCCTACTGAAATGTCGACAAGAGTTCAGCACCAATTTCATAACGCACTTGTAGCTGGAAGTGGTTAAGAAAAGTCATTTCTAGGTCATCGAACAAAGCGAATGCCCCCCTAGGTAGCTCTATATACCATTTCACGGCAGGCCCTATAAGGGTGCGTTGAAATAGCCTTAAACGGATGGAGTCCTGGTGTAAGGAATTCGAAGAGCACCATAGGTGAAAGGTAGCAACACGTTCACTCAGATCTTCTCCCGGTTTTCCCTCGAACTTAGGTATGTCCAAGGGAATCTTAGTAGGGACAGCCAGCCAAGCTAGGTCATTAGGTACAGGATCATTCGTCAATCTCAACAAGTCAGGAAGATTCAGTGTCATGAGGAAATGGAGCCTAGGATGATGAGGTCAATGGACAACTCCCTGATAATTCTGATTCACATAGGTCTGATTACCACCATGGCCTTGGCCATAGTGCCCTCCTCCCGTTTGACCCGTATAGGGTGGCATGGAAGTACCATAGTGTGGTGGACCTTGACTATTAGGAGCTACAAAGGCATAATTTGGAGAGTAAGAAGGTTGTTGATACCTACCCCCATAAGGTGAAGAACCCTATCCATATTACGTCCCATAATAGGGTCCATAAGTCATCGCATGAGATGCTCCATGAGACACTCCATAAGTAGGAACATACGCTTCGGAAGTAGGAATATACATTCCAGAAGTAGGAATGTGACCTCTATAAGTATGAGCATGACCTCCTGAAACAATCATGTGGTACATGAAGCTGAGACTCAATCGGTCTAGTAACCGCAGTACAGACATAACTCGTAGAAACATTTTGGCCCGAAGGACCACGTGAATGAGGTGGAGGGTGAACATTTGAAGAACTAGGGACAGAGGATGGAGGGATCTGTGTAATTATGTACATACTATTCCCTAAGGTCACTCGTCTTGGATCTGGTATCCTAATAGGATCACTAACCCTAGACCTAGGAGGAATATGTGATGTAGCTTCCACCACCAGGATGGAAGGTGCAATGTGACTAGTGCTCCCAAACCTCTCCACATGGTAAGGAATGAGAGTGCCCCCAGGCATAGTGTTAGGATCGAACTCAGATTCGACATGAAATGCCAAATCATGTGTGGGAAAACCAGACATACCATAACTACCATAACTAGTGCTCACAGGTTCAAAATGAGTCTCGGCATCCTCCGACATTCCATATCAGTAATGTGTCAATGGGGAATCAACCCTAGAGTGAGTAGGTCTATCATGAAAGGTTCCTATCTTAGAAATTACTGGACCTAACTTATCCAAGTTGGGTGAAGGATCATAGGTAGGAGTAAACTCCCCATCTTCCACTTGAAAGGGAGAAGGTGGTTCAATAATACCTTCTATATGGTCTCCCATGGTGTGTGAATCAATGTGCAAAGTAGTCCGCCTAGACTATCTATGTCTCTCTCCCAAAGGAGGAGGATATGTAGAAGGTGGAAGTCCTACTAAACGATGAGAACAATGAGGAGTCACACCCGAATCCACAATGACTCAAAAAATAAAAAAGACTCTCTATTTACACAAACCCTAGGCAAGCTATCATGCACAGAGAAATCACTAATAAAATCTAAAGCCAAATGCAAGCAATCAAGGGTAGGATAAGTGAGCTCCCGAATGAAGCAGGTATGTCTCGCCTAGGAGAGGCATGAGACTCCCATGTAATTTTCTTCGCAGTCCATACCGCTTCGCAGAGAAACCAGAACTGTTCTGGGTCTTCTGATCCCGTGCCTTTAAAGATGGGGAGTTTAATGTCATCAACGAGGTGGGCCATGGAGTTTCTGTGGGGGTTGGGAGGGGGACAGGAGGTGGATGGGGGGGGGATTTATGGGGGCAGACTGGCCTGTGGCCGGAATACTCGAGCCTGGTTGACTCTCAGACTGCGATGGAATTTCAAGGGTAGCGGAGCGGCGTTGCGGGGTGACCGGAGGGTTTCCAACCGAAGGGTCGTCTTCGGAATCTGACTCTTCAGGATTTACAGGGGTGGACGCGGTAACCTGACCTAAGGAAGAGGGGTCAAAATCTCGCTTATACCTTTTTCCGTTTCGCAGCAACCCGCTTTGCTCGTCGAAGGGAGTGTCACTTGCAAACATATGTTAGTACGACTAAACTAATGGTCCGATTCAAACAGCAATATACCCTTTTCGGCCAACAGTATTTTAATCCTTAAGATTAATAAATTCAAAAACTTACCACGGGGACCTTTGAAAAACTGCCGTTCGGCTTCGCTGAAAGAGGTGCTCATGTCAATGTCAAACTCTGTTACAAAGGCTTCCAACGTTCGCGTCGTCCAGAAGTCAACAGCGCGGGATATCTCGTTGTTCACGTGTTGCACAAGATTGACCCTTGCGGGGGTCCACACAGGAATCCGTCGAGCTTGAAAGTTCGTCCTCCTCTCTGTTAACCTAGACAACCACTGGTGCAACTCTATGTGGATACTACCAAAAAAAATTTCATAAGCATCACAAAAAACATACCTTTGTAAAAATTCTCTTACACTACACCGCGGATTAGCGTTCTCTTGCTGCGTGAATTTCAGACAAGTCTCAGCAAACCAATCCCCGATTTCCTTCACAGAGGGACTCCAGAACATATCCCCTAACGTACAATGTAAACCCCTCTTGAGAAGGTACTGAGTTCGACCGGCAACGGAACCAATTTGTTGGGCAATAGGGCAGACCCGGGTTTAAACCTTTCGTGTCGCACCAACAAAAGACCCACAGTGTTGGCCCTTTCAGCAACAACCTACGCGCGGGTTGCAGTCTCACCCGAAACAGCTATGGGGTGCCGTAGAATCAGGTTTCTGCAAGCCGAGAGGGGGATTATTGTACCTTAGCCTTAATAATCTTATTAATCAATACTATAAAAACTTTACCATTCATTCACATACAACTTCGCGGATAAATAAACAGTCGTTACTTGCTCAACCCACTACAGGGAATTCACAGTGAAGCTAAATATTAACAGCGATCTAATTTATTATATGTATATAGTATTAATGCATAAAAGATAACAGAACAGAAACATCACAAGAAACCACGACACCGGATATAACGTGGTTCACCCCCAATGTAGGGGCTACGTCCACAAACTGTGTTCTATTCAACTTGCTACAAAACCACAGTTTGATCTGCGCACTCAGCTGCAGATCCTTTCAGTCCTCAAAAGCCGTGCACACAGCAGCAGGCCCCTGCGCACACAGCTGCAGGTCGTTCCTTAATATTCCTTACAAAAACCCTCTGCACACACAGCTGCAGAGGTCGTCCACGCACACAGCTGGGACTTAACCTTTTCTTACAAAACCGATCTTAGCTTCGCCTTAATCTTTCTTTCATCATAAAACCTAACCTATCTTCTTTACACAAGCGCTTATTTATACTGCGCATTTTTACAAAACCATGGGCACCCAAAACCCTAAACCCTGGATTTTAACCACGGGTTTTATTAGAAACAAGGTGTTTTAACTTCCCCCACTACCCCTAAGACTGTTTTGACCCATAAATCTGCTTACAAATTTTCTAATTAACCGCGGAGTTACCCAAACATGGAGTATGCGCCCCAACAAGCAGGTATGTCCCGCCTAGGAGAGGCATGAGACTCCCATACACAACAAGCAGAGGTACGTAACCAATTATTGTGGCCCTCAGCTTCAACACGTAAAGCGACTGTGCTGTCCGACCCCAACCTAGCCAGGACACCCGCAGAATAACCCCTACAAAGTACCCCCTAAATATCCTAGGTAATGCCACTAAGGTCACCTCAATATAATCAATGCTTAAGCAGATAGTCGCAAGCAGGATTGACCATATGGGCCGGGTAGCAAATCCCGAAACTCTCGAAAGATCCCCCAGATATGAATACAATCCTGGAAATATCTCCAGTGCTACTTAGTTATGACTACGAGTCATCCCAATCAATAACCGCTCACACTGCCTCGTGCTTAAATCCCTTTTGAGAGGAGGATCCTGAGAAACACTGGTTATACCAAGGATTTCACACACTCATCTGGATAGACACATACATGTTGTTGTTTAGTGATCTTGGAGAATTTACTCACAATGAACTATTCCAAGACCCTAACACCTAATCTTGTTGGTGCACCCTATAAAAGAAAAGAGTGTAGTTCATTTTAATTAAGTGTTGATTTTAATTCGATTTATTACTCAAAAGAGGGATATGGTCGTGCAACTAATGGTGTTATGACACAACATGAAGTAAAATGCACACCTAACAATCAATGAAAATGCATTGTGTCCATGAAAACAGGGTATGCTACTACGTGAAATGCACAATTTTTCTTCAAATGATGAGTGCAAGCTTTCCTATATGAAATCCTGACTAATACTCCAAAGCAAATCTAGTGCAAGTACAATGCAAAATGCAAAATGAAATGCATGATGATAAGAAAATATTTTTCGATTTTTTGAAATAAAATGAGATACAAAAAGCAAAAGAATGATTCTACAACCCCCAAAATCTACAAGCACACTCAAGTAGCACTCAAGCAAATCACTAAGGTAAAATAAATCTAATGCACTAATCCCAAACAAAAAATCGAAAATTCCATGACAAGAACCTTTTTAAAATAAAAAAATTACCCTGAAAAAACGTCTCTGGTCAGAAATAGAGGTATAAACAGACTTAGGCAGTGTCAAAGGAGACTCAACAATCATCAAACTTCACCCAGCAACCATTTAACTTCCACTAAAAGGCAAAACTAAGGGCATATGCGACTGTTTGCAGTAAACCCATGTGTATACGCGGAAATCGTAGAGAAACCCACGTGTATACGCGACTGTGAGTTAAAAACTTGCGTACAGGAAGAAAGGTGCATAAAAATCAAGGCAAACAAACAAGCTGAGACAAAATTTACACCAATCAAACACTACCAGGAAAACATGCCCCCAGACATGACACATAAACAAGAGAGAAAGAGCAATTCAAAGTTATTGAATGCCGATAGAAAAACCCCCAAAGGACAACTACTAGGAATTCCCCAGTGGAGTCGCCAATTCTGTTATGGAGAGAAATTCCTATGGCTTGGGGTACCACAACAGACAGCTTGACTCCAGCAATCAGTCCTTTCCAATATGCAATAGAAAGGAAATTTCTAACACTAAAGGATCATACCTCATACCTTATTCCAGACGGTTAAAGTAGATCCCCGTTAAGCTTTCCAACTTTAGCTTGAATTGATAAATTACTTCCTCAACAACAAGTAAACAATACAAGCATACTATATATCATGGTGTTAGATCTATTCTATCATATATAATCAACAATGTATAAGCATTCGAAATCATCCCATGGATAAAATATTCATTCAAACACACATTATTGGATAGGAAAATATATTTCTATTAATATAAATCAGATATTACAATAGATACAACCTCTGTCAGCACGTCTGTGAATCGAAGAAACTGAATCCCCCACTTGGGCCTCCACCACCTCAATCCTCCATATCTCGATAGAAATCTCACAAGCAAAAGGCAAGCTTGGGAAGAACAAAAAAGTGCTCCAAGGGACAAAGGGATGTAGATTCAAGCATAAGTTCCGGCAACAATGGACTATAGTTTCTTTGCTCTCAATTCTCTCATATGCCTTCAATGTACCATAGAGTTCCTTATATAGATTTTCAAAGGGGTAATGAAAGGTCGAATCTGAGTAATCTCAAGAAATAAGGAAGGCTAGGAGTAAAGTGAGTTAGATCCATGTCAAGGAAAACTCCAAAAGGATTTGGATTTTGTACACATCTCGATGTACGCAGTTTTAGGGGTCAAACCCGCGTATATAAACGATTAAGGGTTTAAAATTCGCATGTATCATTTTTCACATGTTTTTAGGGATGGTTAAGGAAACATGAAAGGAAAAAAAATGGTCCACTGGGTCTAAGGAGTCTGCAGAGGGACATGGGAAGGCCATACAAAGTGTGATTCACCTGGAGTGGTAAAATCAGCTATAACAACCCCATCGCTCATTTCTAGAAAAATATCGTGCCTCCCTCGCTATATTTGGTCAGAAATGTGCAGCCTGTCACACAGAAGTTGAATTTAAGTTTAATTGACAATAATTTTCATTTTCAGAGGACTGTTAGTGCGGCCCAGCCGCCTCCATCCACCATTGCAGGTCTTTTTCAGATGCAGTTTTTATTTTCTACAAATCAATCCATGAACGATGTGTAAATGTTAAATCAATAATTAAGGCTTAATAAAATGAACTAGTCTAACTAAAAGTAACTTAAAAATAACCATCTTGCTGCCCCCTTCCTCCTCTACCTAGTCATCACCCTCTGGGGTATTCTTGGATACGATGAAGGGTAAGCTCGTATAGATCTAGGCACTCCATGGTATTTTTCATAAACCACTAAAACCGGGTGACCTGGAAGGTAGAGGGGGTAGAGAAGGAGGGATTCTCATGATGCTAAGCATCCTCCCTGTTGACCAACCTAGCATTCGGGAGGTGACCTGAGGATCTATGGATGGGCTTAGTCCCATTGTGTTGAGAGACCAGCACCTTCTCTTGGTTTGAAGAATAATATCACTGAGAGGTAGACATTTAGTTAGGCCAACAATCCAGGGTTAATCACTGTACTTTCTTACAAATTTATGTTTATGTTTGCATACAAAACCATGATATGAACTCTACCATGAATTCATAAACTATATTGCAACAACCAAATACCAAAACAAACAAGCAAACCAACACACGATACCAAATAATTAACCCAACTCAGTTCATGATGCTGAGTAAGCCTTAAAATTTACCAAATTTACACTAAGTTCAATCAATTATGTAGTATTTGAGGACATAAGTCCCTAACTGTTTCAATTGTGGGAAGTACTTGGGCTTTGCCTAGAAACTCATTGTGAGGAGTACCACAGGAACCCCAAAGTAGCTGGCCACTAAGAGGAATTGCCAAGCAAAACGGGCAACGACCTGATTGAGTAGAAGCACCCATGAGGAACAATCCAAGTGTTGTCTTCTGGAATTCTTGGTGGCTGAGAGACCACCTTTAGCCAATAGGAAGCCATTGAAACTGGGGTCCAAATCTCATACCCACCAATTTCATATGCAAAAGCAAACACAATTGATCCTCCACGATCTTCCTCACACCTAAGAGATGAACCACCACCATTTGGAACACTTGATAGGCACTGTTGAAGCCACTCTTAGTGATTTCCCACACTGTCAGAGGGCCACACAGCCTATGATTCTGATTCAGACCCATATTAGGCTGAACCAGACCTCCACACCGCACCATCAAGCCCCATTGCTAGTGCAAACCCATATCCATTTTCTGGCCTAACCTTAGCAAGTGGACCCATGTCCACATCACAACCTGTCATACACAACTTGGCAAGCGGTCCAAGCACAGTCATGCAGACTGTCATTAGCAAATTTCCACCACCCATAGTGACCATCCAAGCTGGCATAGTGGTAACACACGGGGGCAGTGGCCTCTCCACACGCACTTCCCTTTCGGCCACACAGGGGGGCAGTGCATCATCCACCTACATTGCCCCTACTGTCATGCATGGGGGAAATGCTCCTGCCACCCATACCGCCCCCACATAGCGCTTGGGGGCATTGGCCCATGTGCAATGGTGCCACCTGAAGCACCCCCAGCCATGCAGATGCATTATGCACCTACAAACCCCACCCCCATTGCAGCCCCATCCCACATCAACTTGGGTCAAATTCACCCTTCATGGCTCGTCTAAAATTTCCTGACTTGGGTAGATTAACGAATGACCCCATCCACCACCAAGCTTTCTGGCCACCCATGCTAACTAAGCTGCCATCAGAAATCCCAAATTTTTAAGGCAAAGCCGAGGAATGTCCCCAAAATCACATAATGACATTCCATCTATGGTGCTCATACAACAACATTGTAGAGGACTCCATCAGGCTGAGGCTATTCCAACACACCCTTACAAGTGCCACAGCCAAATGGTACATTGAGTTGCCACAATCCAAGTACCTTGACTTCAACTCCCTAGCCTTCATGTTCCTACAGTATTTTCAAATCCCTGTTAGATATGATGAGGGGGTGGAGATCCTGTTATCCTGTCACCAAAGCATCGCCACTCACATGACTGACCATATCCATGAGTGGCAACGACGTTGTAGCTTATGCAAAATCCAACTAGATGACAGGATCTTCTTGGATTGGTTCCTTAAGACTTTGCTCCCACCCATCACAAAGGATGTCGCGTCTGAACATACCCAATCTAAAGAAGAGGCCATACTAAAGGCCCAACAATTTGAATTGATCTACTCTCAGTGTAGATACTTGTACACTGTCATTCCAGATGCTCCCCATCCCAGTACCTCCTACCGCGATGCATCAGGGGCATCCCATGCTGCGGATGACATCATAGGGTCAGTCTCCCAATAACCACAGCCTTGACCGACACCACCTGATGTTGCACCGCAACCAAGCAACACTGCTAATGTTTCTTACCAAAACCAAGCTCCAGACTATGCTAGAATGATGTCCCAGTTTGGAGCAACAACCACTTATGCACAACCTATGCCACTGCAGCACGCTCATGCCATGGCTTGGCCAACACAATAGTATGTGGGGCGAATGCCCACATTTGTGGCACCACCACCTCCACAAATATACTATGCACCACTAGTGTAACAATTTCAAGCCCCCACCCCCGCTCCACCCACTCCATTGGGACAAGTGTCAGCAGAACAAAACTGTCCCAAACAGCCTGCCCCCAACAATCAACAAGGGAAAGCTAGAAACAACTGGCCCCGCAACCAAGGCAATAACCAACTGTAGGGAGGCGTTCAGCAACCGAACCCCCCCAATAATGCCGCGGCTAACTAGACAGCCCAAAACCCCCCACAACATAATGCACCAAGANTGCACAAACCAACCTTGTACACTCTGTGATGTTTATGGGCATTACACATTTGATTTTCCCCTCGTGGCTCGCGCTAAACAGGCCATTCAAAATGAGGCCCAACAGGCCGCCAATGCGCTCCATTAAGCCCAACCCAACTAGGCACCACAAGAACCTCCTCCCATGGTGCTTCAAAACCCACTACCAATCCAAGGATTGGTGGCAACCGCTCCCCCTCCCCAAGCCAATCCCAACACTCTGGGGGCACCGCCCACGGCCGAAATAGGTGTTCACCACCTGCTAGGCATGACCACTGAAGAGGTCAACTTACAGACTAGACAAAATCAGTACGGTACCACCACCGAACCTGTCGACTCATCAACAACATCCACATCTAAGACAACCAACCTACCTCTCGAGTTACCCCCATTCTTACACCCCCCCATACACAGAATTGCCAATAATGCCATAGCTAGAGTTGCAGTCAGCTATAGCATTGTGAATGATTTGGCCCAAACGCTAACCGCCATGTCTGCTCTTGAGGTACTTAAAATGTTCCCAACATAGAGAAAATCCTTACTAGCTGCTCTAGGGGTAGTAGACCCCTCCAACTCCAAGTTAATCATGTTTGACACAGAGAACGGAGAGCCACGCATGCCCTCCACTATCGCCTTCCAAATCCTGGTGTCCATCCAGAACTTGGTTGTGCACTGATGCATAGTGGATGAGGGGGCATCCACATCCGTCATGTCTACCTTGGTTTGGAAAAAGCTTGGATCGCCAATTCTGCAACCGTCCTCCATGACTCTACGGGATTATGATGGACATCCCACTAAAGCCCAAGGAATCCTCCCCCATGTCGCCATCACATTAGCCGGGAAGACAGTCCTAATTGACATCGAAGTCATCAATGCTCAACTGTACTACAACCTCATCCTCGGAAGGAGTTACATGTATGCCATGTGAGCCATCACTTCAACTGTCTTTCGCCTCATGATGTTCCCTCACGAAGGGAATATTGTGACGGTTGACCAACTCACCTACCATGATCCGCAAGGGTTAACAAGACCTACCAACGTTATCCCTACCATCACCACCATTGAGCTGCAAGGGGAGACTGCACATGCTAACGTCATCCTTGCAACCAACACTGTGGTTGAAAACACACCAACCTCCCCACCGTTGAATGTGGGCCCTGGGTTGTTTACTGATCCCACCATGACGGCTGCTTTCCCATTGGTTTCACCACCACCGACACAAAAGAAAACTGCGGACTTGTGCATGGTCTCATCAAGCACTGCTGCACCCAAACAACAATCATAGTTGCATCCCCAACCACAACCACAACATTGTCTGCAGCCACAATGCCAACAACAGCCGCAACATCATCCGCAGCCGCAGCACTACGCATAGCCGCAACGTCACCCACAACAGTAGCATTATGCGTAGTTGTAACCACAACCTCACCCCCACATGCAACTAGTTGGTAGTTATGTGGGCTCATCTTTGGTCCATACAATTCCCTTCCTCTTTCCCCCACCTAGTGTCATGAGCAAGCCGGTCATGGCCACCTTAAGCCTACCCAACTTTACGTTGGGGATCCCAGTGTGGTATCTAGATCCACCAGCTCAACCAGCAATGCCCCAGGTTCTGTTAACTCCGGTGCAACCTATTGCGGTTGAGTCTCACCCCCCACTTGGTCTGAATAAGCCAACTGTTGCACCCACACCTACACCGCCCCAACCCAAAAGGGCTAGGGGAAAGAACACCAAAGCCATCGCAGAACCACGACAAGTCCCACTTTGTGCCGTCTGCAAACAACAGGGCCATCCAACTCAGAATTTCCCTGAAATTCCAGTGATCCGTGTGGATTTGGATGCCATGGATATGAATGAAAACATCCCCGTGGTTGAACTCCCAACCATGCCACTAGTCAGGAACAAGGCAGTGAGGACAAACCATGCTTGCACCCTTTGCGGCTTGTATGGACATTACTCCCACCATTGCCAAGACCTTCCCGAATTTTGAATGGCTCTTGCTGACCTCCATCACCATTCCCTTGAGTCTGAGATCACCTTTATTGAAGAAGTTCACCCACCACCACCTTCTTCAAACACCATGTACATCTACATGATGTCCAGTTCCACCGACCCGCTCATCTCCACCAACGGTCCATCAAACCTGTCACTTCGTTGCTTCAACAATGATGAGGAGATACTTGAAGCTTTGATCGACATAGAATACCCTCAATTACCAAGGAAACATTGGGGTTCATTCCCGCTCAACATGATCCTTTTCCTTTTCCCACCATCCAATATCGTGAGTAAGTCTATCTTGGAAACCCACAATATATAGGATTTCACACTGGGAGATTTTGTGTGGTACCTTGAACCACCTACCCTACCTCTAGGTCCATCAAAGAGTCCTACCATCTCGAGTCCTACCCCTCTTCCTCCAACAGAGACTTGGGGCAAGGCTACAAAAACCACAACCAATACCATTTACCTGATCTCTAGCACCAATTTCCATTTCGCCTCGTCGGCTGTGGAAGATCCACTTGATCTATCCCGACACCACTTACGCGATGATGGAGATATATGTAAAACAACCCTAGGTTTTACCCCATTCCATTTAAACCATAGTATGTAATCGTTTCTTCCCATAAAGGACCAGATTCCATCACCCTTCCTTGCCAATGACCTTCGTCTTCGCAAGGGGGCATACCTCTTCGTTGACTCTGATGGACAACTCTTGGAGAACCCCCACAATGGGATCTACCTCAAGAAATTTTACACTTAAACATCACCAATGAGTCACTTCATTTTCTTTTTCTTGTTTTCCAACGTTTTTTAGCACAAGTCAGCAACAACACCATTAGCTGCCAATCCAAAGTCACCCAGAACCGGTTCGAGACACCTCTCACACCTTTGAGCTCAAATTTTCATTTCTTTATGAGACCATTGTATCATTTTTAATAAGTTAATTTTGGGACCATTTCCCACAAGTCACCTCGATTTATGAGCCATGACATGACGATGCAAGTGTCCACGGACCTGTACTTGTATCACACTTCCCAACCACTACTGATACGAGCGATCGGGCCACCGCCCGTTAAGGATTGTACTATACTTTTATTTTTGTATTTAGAATTTTCTTTTTTTACCGCACCTTATGCGGACCTTTGGACCATCCTCCACAAAACCCTTTGTTTTTCTTCCATGTATTTAACATATAAGTGTCCTCGGGCCGCCGCCCGTTAAGGAATGTAATTTTTGCTTTTATTTTGTATTTTTAACACATAGATTGTCTTTTCTTTTTACCGCACCTTACACGGACCTCTGGAACACTATCCACAAAATGATTTCTTTTCTTGCACATATTTGGCATATAATTTCCCCCAGACATGCACTCACATCACATGTAGTCAAGTTCGTCCACCGCAACACACACACACACGCTCTCCCGATCTCTGTTCGAGAGACACCTTGGTTTGCGTGCCTCTGCCACACCAACTCGCAGACCTCTACCACGATATATCCCATGCATGTATTGGTATGTTTGAGAGCCTTCTGCTCCATCCATACTATGCAGATGACCTTTGGACCTCTATCCACCATCCCGACATTCGGCATTGCTCATGTGACCGTAGTTGGTTGACCACATTGGAGTTTCATTTAAGCTCTTTTCTGACTCCTTAAAACAATGAAAAGATCACTGAGTGCTGCTGCTTCCTTTCCTGCTCGCTAAAGTATAGGAAAGGGTGTCTACATCGTCTTGTTTACCTCCTTTTGCATACCATGTATACCATTTCATGAAAAGGACCTCCTTGGCACACTCAAACCAAGACCGTTCCCCTCTGCATACTTTTATGCTTTCTCGGGCAGAGGGGCCGCACTTTATGAAAAATCTCAACACCGGTTGTCATTAATCTCTTTTCCAGTTGTCTCAACAAGAAAAGATTGCCAAGCAAACTTGGTTTCATTCATGCTCATAAAAGTATTTGAATGATCATCCAGTCAGCATAGGTTTAACCTTTTTCATCCTGATTGGACTACCAACGGTAAAGAAGTCTCTCATCCCCTCCAAGATGGGCGAGCTCTCCTATGTATACTTTTATCCTTTTTTAGGCACAGGAGACTACCAATGAAAAATATCCCCCATTGGAGTCTGCTTCATGCTTTTAGACTCTCTAAAATTGAAAGCACCATCGAGCACTTATCTTCTCGGGCTAGCCAAAAATCCATGAGATCGTACCACAACAGTGTCCCTAGACACCACCCCATAGAAAATAGTTTGGCAGCATCCCCACATTGGGTCACCTTTGTTCATAGTAATCTGCAATGTTTCTTCCTTAGATCCCATCAGTATCAAAATTTTCCACCTCCTCCAAGTATTTTCCATCTGCAGTGACATTCCCGGTATTACAGCTACGATCCCATTCCTATGAGTTAAGTATCATTTCTTTCCTGGTCTGCCCTGCCATCATACTCTGAACAAAGTAATTTTGAGTCTCCCACTCCCCCCTTGCCCCTATTTAGTTTTTTCCCTTCCCCCCCCTCCTCCCTAATTCAGTGAGTCAGTCCGTAGATTGCTTCACACCTTTGGGTTATCCCTCGCGCTCCTGGTCAAGGAAACATCATTGCCTTAACTAGAGGCAAGTCTCCCTTTGTCGATGCCAACACACATATTCCAAAGGATAGAACCAGAGGTCCCTGTACCTTGGTTTTGTTTACATCATTGATGAGTTCCTTGGACCACTTGAGAGGAGTCCTTAGTGCCTCTTGGGATGGTTGTTTCTCACGTGCTTGACTTCAACTCCATCATCGCACCGTTGCGATTCGTACAAGGTTTGTTCCACACAGTACTTGGTCGAAGACCCTGGATGTCACCCGACTCTAGCACATTGGTGAGCCCATTCAAGGGACCTAAACAGGTTATGTCCCTTGTGATTTTCGGGTTGCGTTGGAGACAGTGATCTGAAGCCCCAGCAACGCTTCGATATACCTTTATGATTGATGCAACATACCTGTACCGCAAAGACTTTGAATCTCAACCAGCGAGTCCACATAGCTATGTACCAGATCCAGTAGACCACCAGTCATGAAGATATAACATTCCATGAGAATGCCATGGGTCCAATGTACCAGATCAGTATTGTATTCAGCCTCACATGAGAGGCAACCATCATTGTAACATCAGTTGTATATGATCGGCTCTTGTATTTTAGAGCATAGATCAAATGATTATTTTGACATTGTCATGAGCATGGGAATGCCTGCCTCATCCATATACATGTCACACATTTAATCTAACTCACCTATTGATGGGAACCAAATCAATACAAAAACCAAAAGCCACCATGCCCCAGCCCCGGAAGCACCACCTCTACACATCAAATCCTATGATGTCCATTGGCCATACATTGAGCTCCTGCCCTCACACATTAGGGGGCAATTTATTAACCCAAAAATCCCCCACATAGCTCTCTATGGCCTACACCACCCAAGGACACCATCTTACAACACTCATTCCACTCCATAAGACCTTCCATTTGATCCCCACACCTCCAAAAGAGCCCAAGGATGAAGAAAAGGGATAAAAACCCCAAAAAGGAGCCCAAAATAGACCCCTAGGAGCTAAAGCCCTCAAAAAGGGGCTAAAACCTTAAAAGGGGCTAAAGTTAGGGCAGAAGTGGCTGGAGCCCTGACCAAGCGCTTAAAACCCTAAAAACCCTTGGAAAAGCTATAAAAAGAGGGTGGGGGGTCACTCTCAAAACACTCCTCCCTTGCCTATTGTTATGCTGCTCATGGATTCTTTGAGACCTTTTCCTATCAAACCACCCACACTCCCTCTCCTCCATCTCCATCCCATCAAGCCATTTCTTCCCAACCAAGAGAGAGGTGCTCCCATGAGCTAGGGCATGGTGGCCCATTTCCACCCAAGTGAGGTATAACATTTCTTTTCATGTTTGTTTAATTGTTTTTGCTTTCTAACTGTTATTTTTATTTGTAGGTTTTCCATTGTAGTAGCTTAGGTTACTTGTAGGTTTCAAGGAGGAAGAACCCTAACCCATTTTCTACAGAGGGGTTCACAAAGCTTCTTCTTTTCTGTTATTAGCTCTTAGATCTAGTTTATAGTTGTAGCCATTTGCTTACTCTAGCTTAGTTTAATTTGTTGTTCTGTTCATGCTATTTCCATTTCATTTTTTCCTATTTTCAAAGAGTAGGAACCTACCCTTGTGCCCTATAGGCACAAGGGAGCCATTATTGTCCTACAGTGAGGAGAAATCCTCACTACAAGGAGGGCTACCCATTGAGGAGTATATAGTCGTTTACTATCATCTGAATATTGAGAAGATAAAAAACTAGGTTCCAATGAACTCCATCCACAGCCTCGGTATAAGGGTTATACTTTTGGTACTATCCAGGATAGCATGATTAGAATCACTTCATCAATCCTCCAGGACTCTCATGTTATATGGAGTAGAGTGTATGAGACCTACATTATATGATTAGAGCACATCGTTGTTGAACACTATGAGACAAAAGATGACAAACTGTAAGCTGGGAAGGACAAAGAAATTTTGGTTTTCCAACAAAATTAGCACCTTGTTTTTCAGCTAGGTACTGGGCCTTACCCCAAGAGTTTAGGTTCATCCACATAGTGTATGAGATCAATCCCAAACCTATTTGGAGGAGGTGATGTAGCGGTTAGGGGGAGACATGACACCCACTCCATTCCCACCAGAATTCTACCACTGGTGGCAATGACAAATCGTGGGCATGGAAAAATATCTTGATGCAGGGATCGAATTCCGTGGAGACCCAGACATTCCACTACCATTGGGTACCACATACAATGACATATGTAACAATCCCAATTTTATTTTTGAATTATTTGACTTTTTTTGGTATTTTTTATATAATGGAATTAAAAACATGTTTTTGGTGGTATCACATACTAACATTGATCATGTATATGTAGATTTGGATCCTAGACGGTCAGATGGTTACCCCCAACATTGTCGGATGGGATGACATACTCGGTGCAAATGCAGAGCCTATGCTACAAACAATACACATCAAATTCATCAAGACGACAGACAGGGTACCCATGGTGCAAGTCGAAGCCTTGCCGGAGGCTATGTAGAGGCATGTAGTTGGAGCACCCCATATATGGGTTAGGATATTTCGGTGGTTGGAAAATTCAGTTGTTTGTTACCATGACCATCACCCTAGTCCATAGGTATAGAGGCCCAGATAGAATTTTGCACTGACTATATAGTTTTTTGGTGGATTAAAGACCCAATTTTGTATCATGGTATTTTGTATTGTGACACCATGTTGGAATATATTTTGAAAGTAAAAAATTTATAGTGATTGGCTTGATGTATTTACATGTGTGTTTAAATGTGAGTGGAATGTGTATTATTCTTTATTGATGTAAAAAGTCCAATATAGAACATAATTTGTATAAGAATCAACAACATGATTATAAAGCCTACGAATATGAATGTATGTCATGTAGTCAAATTGTCATTCTAACAATCTTACCTACAAGAATATTTGCAATAAAGTAGAATCACTGATACAATACACACCATTTAACTGTGATACAACCATTTGTGATTCAAGGAAGACTTCAAGAGACCAAATTCCATTAGATATGGCATCACATAGTAGGTCAATCAAGGCATTATATTCAACAACATTGTTTGAAGATGGTTGGAAACACACACCTCCTGAAGACACTACATGACCCAAGCAACCAAAGCTAAGTTTTGTGTATGGAAGCTGGAACTATCAGTGTATCCTAAGTATATTTAAGAATCCATCGACATCTGTCATAACAAAGGGAAGCATGTCAACAAACCAAATCGCTACAAGGGGAATAAAAGTAAAATATGCAACTGTACAAGTATATATAAGATATCAGCCTCAAATGAGAATTAGACATAGTATTTTTTAAGATAGAACCTACTTTTAAGTTGCACTAAGGATAGAACCTACTTTTAAGTTGCACTAAGGTTTTCCCTTCATAATCCTCTAGCTCATATGCACCCTTCTCCAAGACACATTTTACTACGTAAGGCC
This sequence comes from Pseudotsuga menziesii, assembly GCA_001517045.1. NCBI lineage: Eukaryota > Viridiplantae > Streptophyta > Pinopsida > Pinales > Pinaceae > Pseudotsuga > Pseudotsuga menziesii. The sequence continues at coordinate 134,015 of LPNX010767658.1, read as the reverse complement.
CATGCCACATGGGGTTGAACTTACCCGAATCCAATGGTTCGCTAGCTTGGTCATATAGAAGCACCAAGTAACCCTAATTAAATATATGGGGATAGACAAAATTATCATACTGATCCTTGACACGCTGATTAATGATCTCAATAGCCACCAAGTCATCCCAATGCTGCTCATCAAGATGCTCTAAGTGGAACAGATGTTTTTCCAACTCAGAGGTCACTGGTAAGAGATCTATGGCTAGTTTCAAAGAAGTAATTTCACATTCAATTGACAAAATTGACTCCACCTCATGTACTAAATGATATAGAGAATAACTGATGGAAGTCTTAACTACGGTTCAATAATCCCACAAAGCATGGTAAAGCATAATGTGAGAGTTGGTCTTGCTTTGTGTAATGGTTCTTTGCAGAATGGACTTAAGGGATTTGTTTACAGCTTCAACTTTTCCATTTTCTCAGGGATGATACTAATATGAGTACTTTTCCTTATATCCCATATTCAAAGATAATTTATCCATCATCTTATTTTGGAAGTGCATTCCATGGTCAGTGACAATATCTCTCGGGATACCGAACCGAGTGATAATCTAATTGAATAAAAATGGATCAGTCGTCTCACCATCGTATTTAATAGTAGGAATAGCCTCTTTCCATTCATGAAATATTCCATGACCACTATGATGTGACTCTTCCCCCCGCCGAAGCCGGGTTTCAATCCATAAAGTATACCCCCCACTTGGTGAAGGGACCAATAGTGATAATAGGATGGAATGTGGCATGATGCAAGTGCATATTCTGTCCAAACACTTAGCAAGGGTGGCACCGCTTGACCGTATTAATGCAATATTTAAAGATCGATGACCAGTAATAACCCACTGTAAGTATTTTTTGGGTTGTATAAAGCCTAGATAAATTATCACCACATGCCCCATCGTGGAAATAATTAAACACAGTTGCAGTTGTTATCACTCCAGGAAACTCCTCTAGGTTGTAGCTCGAGGATTCCTAGTAACTTACAATGTTTTTGGGGTTTTTTGATACGGATCAAGTCAGTTGACCTATATAACCTTTCAACTCTCAAGGCATGCATGAAACTCACTTACTTACAAGGATTTTAGTTATAATTGCTTAGAAGTTTGACAATAAGGTGAAGGGATGGAGAACTCACCAGGCTAGCAGACTTACATACAAAGCACATGCATATAAATGGATAAATCCTAATGAGGATGGTATTTATAAATCAAATCGCACTAACAAACCAATAGGATGACAGCTATAAGCTTTTTAATCAATATGAAAATGACCTAAATACACATTCAGGCATAAATACAGTAAAGAAAGAGATGATGGCTGAACAGATCACAACAAAAGAACTTTTATCATGAATAAGTAAAATGAGAAGTGTGAAAGCATTATAGGCTTATAAATCCATGACGTTGAACCTTTATTATAAAATCGATCTTAGGCTTTATAGCCTTCTACAAAAAGTACAGATCCTCTAACCTCAATCTGTTTTCACAAAAATACTCAAAAGTGGTAGTTTTTTCAAATTAGGGTTTCAAACCCTACCTAACTATTTGTCTGACTATGACAAAGATCTATTTCACTGAGTGAACATTAAATAACTGAAGTAGTTTCTAGTGCTCACTGATGCTATTCCACTATAAATTTTCCGCCAAAATCCAGTGTTTTGGCGGTTAACTAATGTGATCTTTCTTGCTTAATCCACCAGAATTTTCTACCTTGTCTCTACGGTCGGTGATCGGAATCTATAACCACTAACTCATCGGTGATCGAAAATTCAAACTACTAAAACATCGGAACCTCAAGACTAAATGGTGCCACACTATCGGGGTTTCAAACCACTGGCATCGTGATCAGCGATCGGAAGCTATAGCCACTAAGGATTAGAGCTTTACATCTAAACACTTCTGCAGTGTTGGCGTTTCAAACCACTAACATTGCGATCAGTGATTGGAGGCTCTAGCCACTAACCCATCAGATCTTTAAATTTGAATGCTGCCACAGTGTCGTCGTTTCAAACCACTAACATCGCGATCGGTGATCGGAGGCTCTAGCCACTGACCCATCATATCTTTAAACCTAAATGATACCGCAGTGTCAGCATCTCAAACCACTAACGTCGCGATCGATGATCGGAATCTCTATCCACTAACCCATCATAGCTTTAAAACTGAGCATTACCGCAGTGTCGGTGATTCAAACCACTAACTTCTAAGCATCGGTGATTGTAAATACTAACCACTAATCTGTTGGAAATCAGAAGCTCTAGCCACTAACCCATTGGAGCTTTAAACCTGAGTGCTATCGAAATGTCGGTGATTCAAACCACTAACTTCTAAGCATCGGCAATAGGAAATACTAACCACTAATTTGTCGGCAATCGAAAGCTCTAGCCACTAACCCATCAGAGCTTTAAACCTGAGCACTTCCGCAGTGTCAGTGATTCAAACCACTAACTTATAAGCATTGGAGATCGAAAAGACTAACCACTAATCTGTCGGTGATTGAAGGCTCTAGCCACTAACCCATCGGAGATTTAAACCACTAATTGTCAGTGATTGGAACCCTAAAATTGAACGTGTCGACACTTTAAACCGCAAGTTTTTTGTATTGTCAACGGTAGAAAGGACTAAACCTCCGAAACGACGGCGTTGTAGAGGATTAAACCTCTAACTTGTTGTCAAAAATGTTCTTTTGGTGGTCAATGTATATGTTGCACTCCTTCTTAATCTGCCGAAGACAACCCTTTTCGATGGCTAATGAGATGTTCTGAGCCTCGCCTAAGCCACCGAAAGCTACAACTTGTGAAATTTTTACCAACATAAAAAACAGAGGCTTTCAAACTTGTCAGTGATATTCATATCCTTCATTGTATGAGTTAAATTCTCCATACTATCAAAATCAATTATTTTTGGAGATAACATATGTCTCCTACTTGGGGATGGGAACCTCCCAGTGAGGTCCCAAGAACCCTAGACCAAAATGCCTTTCCTAAAAAAGAATAATTGAAGCTATCTTCTAGTGTTCCATTGGGCATGGAGTTTATTCTGAATGAAAAAAAACCTACTATCTACTAATTTATAGTAATAAGGCCTCAGAGCGTCAAATAAAATAGAGTTTCAAGAAATGCCCATTCACTAGGTCATCAAATACCTCTTCACCTTCCAGATTCTGCAATTTGAAGGTGTTATTCTCATATACCTGGTTTATAACAAAAGGGCCAATCCATAAAGAGTCAAATTTTCCATGTTTTCCCTTGTCCTGTCTGACAACATCCCACTTGAGGACCCAATCTCTGACCTGAAAGTTGTCTTCTTTTTCTCTTTTGTCGAACATGCCCTTTATCCTCTGTTGATGAGATTTTTATTTTCCTACAACTTGCTCCCTTATTTGCTGTAACTCTACCAAATCCATCATCCTTCTCACCATATCATTTGGTTCATCCTCCTCTTCCTGAAAGAACTTTTCCACTAGAAGGATGAGCTGGATAGGAAAGATGGCCTCAGTGCCATAAACTAGCTTGAATGGAGAAGTTCCGATGGATATTTTTTCTATTACCCTATCAACCCATAAGGAAAACTTAAGCTTTGAATCCCATCTTTTTTTATTTGTCTCCAGTAGTTTCTTGATTATTCTGACTAAGATTTTGTTGGATGACTCAGCCAGGCCTTTGCCTTGGGGATAATAGGATGTGGAGTGTGCTAGTTGAATACCCATTGATTCACACATTTTAGCTAATGCCCCAACCTTAAAAGCTGGTGCATTATTAGTTACTAAACTTACTGGGAAGCCAAAGCTACTAAAGATATTCTCATATAAAAATCTCATTATGACTTGATGAGTGGCATTCTTGGTAGGTACTGCTTCTATCCATTTTGTAAAGTAGTTAGTGGCTACTAAGATCCATTTATGTTGTCCACTGGAGGATGGATTTATTTCACTTATGAAATATAGACCCCATTGCTGGAAAGGCCCATTCACTATAACAGTTCTAAGGGGCAAGGATTTGAGCTGCTGCTTCCCTATAAATATTTGGCATTGGTCACAGGCCCTTACAAAAGTGCATACATCAGCAAAGAGGACTGGCCAATAGTATCCTACTATTAAGATCTTGTGGGCTGTGGTTTTCCAATAGTGGTGGGATCCACATGTTCTATAATTAAAGTGATGCATGACCCACTCTGCTTCCTCTTTATCTAGACACCTTAGCAAAACTCCAGACTGATCTCTCCAGTACAACATTTTGTTAATTATGCAAAATTTAATAGATTTCAACTTAAGTGCTCATGCCTGGTTAGGAGTGAGATGAGGAGATACTTCTAATTTTTGCAAAAAATGAATGATACTTGAGTACCACTCACATGAATATATGTTCTTAGTTACTGATGGAATGTCATTATGATCTTGATTTACTTCTATTTCTACTGCTACCATAGTCTACACCTTTGTTGATTTGACACATGTGAAATTTATTCCCATCAATTCACAGTTTTCTTTGGCTATGAGTTTGGCCAGACCTAATCCCTTTACCAGCTTGGTGGGTTTCACCTCTACATCAAACTCAATGATTTTGGCAATCCACTTAGCTCTCTTCCCATCAATGTCAAGATGAGTCAAAACATCCTTCACAGCAGCTGAAGGGACATATGCAATGACCTTTCCATGGAGAATGTAGATTCTGAAAGTATTCAAATATTTTATGAGAGCATAAGCTTGCTTCTCAATTGGGTCATACTTCAACTCAGCATCTCTCCGGGTTTTGTTGAAGAATGCAATTGGATGATCAAGACCTTCATCATTCTTTTGTAATAGTACAGCTTCCACTGTGTCATAAGATGCAAATGAGAAAATGTAAAAACCCATGATGTAGTCGGGACTAATCAGGGTTGGGGCCTCCATGATGGATTTCTTAATGTCTTCAAAATATTTTCTTTCCTAGTCAATCCATTTTATTTCTACATCCTTTTTTATGATGACTATTATATGATTTACTAGCTCAGAGAAATTTGGAATGAACCTTCTGACAAAGTTTATCTTGCCTAAAAAGGACTGAATGTCTCTTGTTGACCTTGGTATTGACAAATTTTGGATTGCTTCCACCCTCACCGGATTGATCTTTACACCTTCAGCTTAGACTATGTGGCCTAGGATATTTCCTTCGTTGAGTGAAAACTGGGACTTCCTGGGGTTCAATGATATTCCATACCTTCTACACTTCATAAATACCTTCCTTAGATGTTGTAAGTGGACATGATAGCTGTGAGAGTAAACTGTTAGGTCATCCAAATATATCAGCACAAACTTATCTTTTATCCCTACAAAATCTAGGTCCATGGTTCTCTGAAAAGTAGCCCCAACATTCATTAGCCCAAATGGCATTTTAGCATACATGAAGGTGCCCCATGGGGTGGTAAAGGCAGTTTTATCTTGGTCATCTGGGTGCACAGAAACTTGGTTGTATCCAGAGAATACATCAAGGAAGGACATAACCCTATCCCCCAAGACTTTCTGTAGCAGGTGTTCCATCTTGGGCAGTGGATAGTTGTATTTATTGGAACACTTGTTCAGGTTTCTAAAATGCACACATAACCTGATTTCTCCATTTTTCTTTCTTACCACTACTAGGTTTGCAATCCACTTGGAATACCTAAGGGGAATTATGATCTTGGATTTGAGGAGCTTGTGGATATATTTTTCAATCACTGGTAATAGGAGAGGGCTGATGGGTCTCAGCTTTTGTTTGAAAGGAATGGTGTCCTTCTCCAAAGGAATCATATGCTGGATGATGTTGGTGTCATATGTTTTTAGGTCATTATACTCCCATGGAAAGACATCAGAAAACTCTTTTATCAAGCTGCAAAATTCAGAATTCTAACCAGCAATCAGCCCAGTGGATAGATTTATCAGTTTTGGATGGCTTTGTCTGCCTATGTTTTGCTCTTGGATAGCAAGATCTAGCTCCCTTTTGGTAGGCTTGAAAGGGATGTCATTGTGATCAAATAGTTCTTCCAATGGTACTAGACCTCGGGGTATGTAGTTGTTGGGCAATTAGACAATGTTCTGATCAGCCACTTTATCTTCTAACTTGGGTTGTTTGGATTCCTCCACGTTTAGGTTTTCCTAGTCTATGTGTATGTCAAAGAATTCATCTACTAACTGAAGGAATTTTCTAAGCTCATCATCATTCTCAAACACCCTCCATAATTTTACATTATTTGGCAGAGAGGGTCTATACTTGACATGAACATCATAGTTGAGCTTAGGGGGTAAAGGAGGAACAAACAGACTTGCAGAGATAGCTAGGGAATTAGCTAGGTGATTCAAAGCCCTAGGAATATATGACAGTTCAAAAAACATAAATGAGTCTCTGAGTTTTCATACCTCATCCCTGTAGGCCTTCAGTCTGATATTTTTTGTCTGAAAAGTGTTGTTGACCTGCTGTATGATGAGGTCTACATATCCAAAAATATTTATGCACATGATCCCCATATCCTTGGTAGCTTTAACTCCTAGCAATAAGGCTTCATATTCTGCTATGTTGTTAGTGGTTTTAAAATCAAGCTTATAAGACATGTGGATGTTTTCCTTAGATGGGGAGATCAATACTACACCTGCACCTCCTAAGCTTTGAGTGCTAGCCCCATCAAAATACATGGTCCAGATTGTTGTTGTTACTTCTTTGGGCTGCTGACAGGTGGGCTGCGTGAGCTGGACTGATGTCTACTAAGAATCATCTATTTTCAAAATGCATGGCCCAAAATCAGTGTCCACTGCATAGATGGGGTGATTCACTGAGTTGCTTTCCTTTCTTATAATGTATGCCAGCAAATTTTCCCTATAGAGCCTCTTAGTCTCTCCTCCAAACATGGGAATGGTAGCATATGTGAGATCCATCTGAAGGGTGCCACCTAGTCTTTTGCTCCATGACCGAGACAGCAAGAGGCCAAATTTTGGAGGGATATAATCCACTACAATGTCCATCATGATGCTTTTCAAAGGTAGCTAAGTTAGGTTCACAGCAAGGTCTTTGATGAGGCCCAAGCACTTGAACTTCCTGGAGTCAAAGGAGAATAAATCATGGTAGGGCTTGGTGATGCTGAGGCCAAGATCATCCATCACAACTTTTGGCATTAGGTTATAAGAGGCTCCTAAATCCAACAGGCAATTATGGAGGATTTTATCATGTATATTCAAGGATATGTAGAATGGTGGGAATGATTCCTTTAGGTCTTCGATCATGGGGCCCAAGGTTACAACAGGTTTTTCATCTTGTAGGTTCACAAAGTCAGTGTCAATGTGCACCTTGGGTTGAAGGGAATTCAGAATGGAGGACTTGAATGCATCATTCTTCATTAGCTCAATTAAAGGGAAAGGGATTTTCAAGTTTTGAATTTTAGACTCAAGGTTGAAAGAATAATGCAGCCTATCTGGAAACCTTACCTCATGAGCTGAAGGTTTGAGTTGGACTTGATCAGGCATGGCTAAAGGTGCTGGTTTTGGCAATGCTTTGGATGTGACAGCCACCTTCTTTGGTATGAAAACAACCTTTCTAGCTGGTGCAGCAGGCTGCTTGACAAGTACAACATTCTTCTTGGGGGGAGAAACCATTCTAGACCTCAGTTTGTAACCTCCTTGACCATCATCCTAATAGACAGTCACTTCAGTGATCTGCTCATCAATCAAGGCTTCCTCATATTCTTCCGGTGTAAGAAAAGAACAGTCCACCTCATCCTCCATGCAGTGGATATTGTCTTTAGCTTATCCTTCTTCTTCAATGAATTTTGGCTCTTCTTCTAATACAACATTTTGAAATGGAGCTCTTATCCTCTGGTCTTCCCCTTGATTCCTCTCCCTTCTGAGAATCTATACTAGGGGGTTTCCTCTTCTATAAGGGACAAAATTTGGGTTCGAGGAGCAAAGTTATTTGGCCCTTTACCCCTCACCGGTAGACGTCCTTGGTCCTTCAATTTAGACATTTCAGCATTTAGGTTATCTAAAAGTTTGGTCATTTTTTGAATCTTGTTCTTTGATGCAGAAGCCTCACTAGAGTCTACTGGCTGCTTTTTCATTTCTATCTTCCCTTTGACCTTGTAAGATGCCAGAATGTTTGACTCTATCTCCAGGGCAGCATCCCACATGAGTGATAAGGAGGCAGACCTCCTTTCTCTAAGAAGTAGGTAGAAGTTAGAGTCAAAGGCATTTGCATAAGTTATCCTAGCTGAGGTATTTGTGGGATTAATTTCGGTGGGGATCTTGCTGTACATATTGTTGAATCTCTTGGTAAAGTTGGAGACAGACTCCCCATTCTCCTTTTTCAGGTTGTTGAATTATGTGATATAGTAGAGGTGGTATCTCCTTTCTCCCCAGTTCTTTAGGAAAATGTCATCTAAGGCCTCTATGCTTTCCACCAATCCAGGAGGCAGTTCCTTCAACCACTTCCTAGCCTAGCCATCTAGGCTTTGCACAAAAACCCTAGTCCATACATCTTCTTGTTCTATGTTAATATTTTCAACATAGCTGTAAAAAGCCTCTAGATGTTCTTCAGTAGTGAAATCCCCTTCCCCTATAAACTTAGGCATATACTTGAGATAATCCCCAGTAGGCATGGCTGCAAGAGGATTTGGCAAAATTAGGGGTGCATACCTAGCTACTACGAGCCTTTCCATCTTGGTCAACTAAGGGGAAGCCATATTGGAAATGGGTATGGACAGGGTTATGGAAGGTAGCATTGATGAATATACTTGCTAATAAGGAAGTGGTATACTTATCCCAGTGGAGTCACCAAGGATTGGATCTTCACAAGCAACAGTGCTTGAAGATGCCCAACCCCTAGATTTTTTTGATGTATCTAAAAATTCCTAGGAATTAAGAATTTCAACAGAAGAAATAATAGCAGAAAGATTTCTTGAAACACCTGATCTAGATTTTTGTGCAACACTGCAGGTCTGTCTTAGTAAAGCTCTAGCTTTCCTCAAAATTTCTTCTAGATCTGAAATTGGTGTTGCTGGTGGCCCTTTTGGGTATGCTCTAGTACTTAGTCTTCTTGAAGCCACCTTATATCAATGGATTCACCAGATAGATGATTACAACCATAATAGTGTCCAATCTTTGTCTATCATCAAAGCATGGATCTATGTCATCTCCCAGGGAAACTGGGCTTCAATCTCCTATCCCCAGCAATGGCTCCAATTTGTTATCACTCTAGGAAACTCCTCTAGGTTGTAGCTCGAGGATGCCTGGTAACTTTCAATGTTTTCAGGGTTTTCTGATATGGATCAAGTCAGTTGACCTATATAACCTTTCCACTCTTAAGGCATGCATAAAACTCACTCATTTACAAGGCTTTTAGTTACAATTGCTCAGAAGTTCGACAATAAGGTGCATGGATGGAGAACTCACCAGGCTGGCAGACTTACATACAAAGCACATGCATATAAATGGATAAATCCTTATGAGGATGGTATTTATAAATAAAATCACACTAACAAACCAATAGGATGACATCTATCATGTTTTTAATCAATCTAAAAATGACCTAAATACACATTCATGCATAAATACAGTAAAGAAAGAGATGATGGCTGAACATATCACAACAAAAGAGCTTATATCATGAATAAGTAAAATGAGAAGCGTGAAAGAATTATAGGATTATAAATCCCCAAAGTAGAACCTTTATTATAAAATTGATCTTAGGCTTTATAGCCTTCTACAAAAAGTACAGATCCCAAAACCTCGATCTATTTTCACAAAAATACTCAAAACTGGTAGTTTTTTCAAATTAGGGTTTCAAACCCTACCTAACTATTTGTCTAACTATGACGAAGATCTAGTTCACTGAGTGAACATTAAATAATTGAAGTAGTTGGTAGTGATCACTGAAGCTAATCCACTGTAAATTTTCCGCCAAAATCCAACATTTCGGCAATTAACTGACGTGATATTTCTTTCTTAATCCATTGGAATTTTCTACCTTGTCTCCGAGGTCGACGATCGAAAGCTATAACCACTAACTCATTGGTGATCAAAAATTCAAACCACTAAAACATCGGAACCTCAAGATTGAATGATGCTGCAGTGTCGGTGTTTCAAACCACTAACATCACGATCGACGATCAGAAGCTCTAGCCACTAACAATCGGAGCTTTACATCTAAACGTTGCTGCAGTGTTGGCGTTTCAAACCACTAACGTCATGATCAGTGATCGGAGGCTCTAGCCATTAACCCATCAGATATTTAAATCGGAATGCTACCGCAGTGTTGGCGTTTCAAACCACTAACATCGCAATCGAAGATCAGAGGCTCTAGCCACTGACCCATCAGAGCTTTAAACCTGAATGCTGCCACAGTGTCATTGTCTCAAACCACTAACATCGTGATCGGTGATCGGAAGCTCTAGCCACTAACCCATCGGATCTTTAAACCTGAGCACTGCCACAATGTTGGTGATTTAAACCACTAACTTCTAAGCATTGATGATAAAAAATACTAACCACTAATCTGTTGGTGATCGGAAGCTCTAGCCACTAACCCATTGAAGCTTTAAACATGAGCGCTGCCGTAGTTTCGGTGATTCAAACCACTAACTTCTAAGCATCAGTGATCGGAAAGACTAACCACTAATCTGTCGACGATCAGAATCTCTAGCCACTAACCCATCAAATATTTAAACCTGAGCGCTACCACAATGTCGACAATTCAAACCACTAAATTCTAAGCATCGGCGATCAGAAAGACTAACCACTAATCTGTCGACAATCGGAATCTCTATCCACTAACCCATCGGAGCTTTAAACCACTAATTGTCAACGATCAGAACCCCAAGATTGAACGTGTCGATGCTTTAAACCACAAGTTTTTCGTAGTGTTGATGGTATAAAGGACTAAATCTCCGAAATGCCGGCATCCTAGAGGGTTAAACCTCCGACCTACTGTCAAAAATTTTCTTTTGGTGGTCAGTGTATATGTTGCACTGCTTCTTAATCTGTCGAAGACAACCCTTTTCAGTGGCTAATGAGATGTTCTGAGCCTTGCCTAAGCCACCGAAAGCTACAACTTGTGAAATTTTTACCAAAATTAAAAACAGAGGATTTCAAACTTGTCAGTGATATTCACATCCTTCATTGTATGAGTTAAATTCTCCATACTATCAAAATAAATTATTTTGGTAGATAACAACATCCTTGTCATGAGTCAGACATCAATGCAAAATGGAATATACCCCATGACGATACAATGTGTCACCAATAATAAGGTAATTCTTAGCATAATGTTGTAAACGTCGACATTCATCTCGTAAGAGGTGAGGAGGAACCTTCAAAGTATGTAAGTATATGATGATATCACCATACCAAGGGTTCACGATAGAAATAAGGAAGATGTTCTCATCCACAAAGGAGTATTCATGAATCTCATCTTCATCCAAACTAGGTATATCCAATATGAGATCCGCAAAAACTAACGATTTCTTTGATTTTGTCAAAGAAAACTCAATATTGAATTCTTGTAAAATAACAATCCATTTATTTTACTTCCCCCTATCATTCGTCTAGTCAAGGTGAAATGAAAAGGATTGATATGAGCTACAACTATAGTCTGGTAGATTAGGATAACGGTATCTGAACTGTTTAACCGCATGAACAGTTGCTAAGGATAGCTTCTCAATGTTACTATATCGAAGTTCTGCATCAATGAGGTTCCCGATAAGATAGTAGACAACATGCTCTTGGAGCTCATTGTCCTCTTGAACCAAAACCATCCCAATTGTCTCTTGAGACACGACCACATATAATAGGAATTCACAAATATAGTCATGAGTACTAAGCATGGGAGTTTATTCCAAGGATTGATTAAGTGCATCAAAGGACTCTTGGGATTTCCCATCCTGTTGGGGCTCCGACCCTAAGGGTCCTTAGTTTTGGTAACTCCGTGGTTTTTGTGGAAATGTAAGTGGAATTATGACCTAAAATAGTCTTAGGGGTGTCGCGGGTGGGTTGAAACCCCTTTTTGTAATTAACCCTTGGTATAAATCCAGGGTTAGGGTTTTGGGCGCCCATGGTTTAAGGCCATGGTTTTGTAACAGTGCGCTATATAAATAGGCACTTATGTAAAGAAGTAGGGTTAGGTATTTAATGATTATATTACGAAGCTATTGTAATGTGAAGATAAGATATTGCATAAGGGTTTTGTAAGGAGGTTAATTCCCAGCTGTGTGCGTGGATGACCTCTGTAGCTGTGTGCGCAGAGGGATTTTTGGTAAAAGGGAAGATCTGCAGCTGTGTGCGCAGAGGCCTGCTGCTGTGTGCGCAGCTTTGAGGACTGAAAGGATCTGCAGCTAAGTGCGTAGATCAGAACTGTCTTTTTAGTTGTAAAGAGTTGAATAAAACACAGTTCTGTGAACGTAACCCCTACATTGGGGGTGAACCACATTACATCTGGTGTTGTGGTTCATTTGTGTTGATTTGTTATTATATTTTATGCATTGCTAAGTAACTAACTGATAAAGTAAGATTGTTGTTAATGACTAGCTTCGCTGTGAATTCCCAGATAAGGGCTGTGCAAGTAACTGTTTGTTTATCTAACCGTGAAGCTACATATTTGATAATAGAAGCATTGTGTTAAGTGATTATTAATAGTTAAAGACTAAAGGTACAGTAAGATTCTCTCTTCTGCTTGCAGTAACCTGATTCTGCGGCACCCCATAGCTGTTTCGGGTGAGACTGTAGCCCATTCGCAGGCTGCTGCTGAAAGGGCCAACACTGTGGGTCTTTTGTTGGTGCGAAGTTAAAGGTAAAACCCAGGTCTCCCCAGTTAGCCCAACAAATTGGTTCCATTGCCGGTTGAACTTAGTATCTGTTGAAGAGGGATCTACGTCGTACCTCGAAGGCTATGTTTTGGCGACCTTCTGTAAAAGAAATTGGTGGTTGGATCGAAGCAACCTATTTGAAGTTTGCAGAACAGGAATATAAAGATCCCCGTCGTAGCGCGGAATTTTTTTTGCAAAGGTACGTCTTTTCCGATGTTCATGAAATTTTCTTTGGTACTATACACATAGAGTTGCACCAGTGGTTGTCCAGGTTAATAGAAAGGAGGACGAACTTCCAAGAAAACCAGTTTCCTCCCTGGACCGCCGCAAGAATCGCTATCTTGAAAAGAGTGAACAACGCGATCTCGCGAGCCGTGGATTTCTGGACTGCGCGAACTCTCGAAGCATTTGTGACGGAGTTCGTCATCGACACAAGTACCTCCTTTAGCGAAGCTGAACGATAATTTTTCAAAGGACCAAGGGGTAAGTACTTGAACCTATTTAGTTTGAATATTAAAATACTATTGGCTGAAAAAGGAATCTTGCTTATAGAATCAGATTGTTAGATCTAGTATTGCTAACCTATGATTGGAAGTGACCGGGACTTCGACGAGCAAAGTGGTTTGTTGCGAAGCGGTAAAAGATATAAGAGAGATCTTGGATCCTCTACTGAGTATACCCCTTTAAGCTATGAAGCCTCTGAGTCCACCGAAGCCCTCGCTGTTAGAAACCCTCCTATAACCCCACAGCATAGACCTATTATCCCAGAGAACCTGTCGCAGTCTGAAAGTAACCCTAGCCCAAGTACCCCTGTCACAGGTCAGTCTTCCCCAGCTAGTTCAAACCCTTCCTCCCCCCCTAGATCCCAGATGGCCCATGTTCATGATGACATCAAACTACCAGTTTTTAAAGGAACTGGGTCAGAAGATCCAGAACAGTTCTGGTTTCTATGCAAAGCTGTGTGGACCGCGAAGAACATTACGGACATAGATGTTCAATGAGCGCAGCTGATCACTTCTTTCAGAGACCGAGCCCTAACTTGGTTTATGAAGTTTGATAGCATGCAGAATCCTATTTTGGCTGACATCAAAGCAGCACTGTTCCGAGAATTTAAGAAACCTAAATCAGAGTCGCAGTGCATCACTGAGTTAAAAGAGATTCAACAGCGATGAGGCAAATCTGTGTGGGACTTTGATCAGAGATTCAAAGTTTTGCTTGACCAAGTTAGCTTCACAATTGGACCAGCACAACATAAGGAGTGGTTTATTACAATATTATTACCTCACATCAGAGCTCCACTCATGCAGCAAAAGGTTGCTGATCAGCAAGAGGCCTTAGAGATTGCCATAAAGCTCGAAATTGCACCTATCGAAGATAATTCTAGCATAGCTCAAATTCAAGCACATCTCACGGAGATGGATTTAGAGCTTCACGACATGAAAAAAAGGAAATCCACCCGCGAAGAGGTATGGTGTATACGTTTTTGAACAGAAGGCCATGACAAGGACCAGTGTCTGGCGCTAAGAAACTATCTGAATACTGGCACACCAAACCCTTTGAATCCTAGTGTTCTGTACTATGAGATCTGTCGAACTACTGGCCAGCATCGACCGAAAGACTGTTATCTATTACAGAGGTATGTTCAAGTCCTGAAGAACCCTTACTGTAAATTCTGTAAGTCAGTAGGCCACAATGAAGATGAATTTCACAGCTTCGACCTTATGAGGGAGCGGACCTACGACACTTATAGGATCTACCCGGATACACAAGGCAATGAGGGATATGGTTACCGAGGTGGTCAAGGTAGTTTTAGAGGCCGTGGTCGTGGTATGCTTGGAGGAGGTTGAGGTCAAGTTATTTGCTATAACTGCAATCAGGTAGGACATCTAGCTCGAGACTGTCAAAACCCAACCACGACATGCCGATACTGCAGAGCAGTCGATCATGTCATCGAGAAGTGCCCACAGTTGCTATCCAAAATACAAGAAAGGAACATAAAACCTAGTCCGAGTGTCCAGTTGATTGCTGTTGAGCCATGACCAATCCCCGCTGTTAATGTTGTTACAAGAAGTGGAGCTACGACAGATGCGCAGTGTCAGGTGAAGTAGCCCGACGAAGCTTGGGTTCGCAAGGCCGTAGAGAAGACTCCAGTATTTGATGTTCGATGAGAAAAATAAACTTTTTTGGAAGCCAAACAAGACTTTGCTAATCCAGAATTGCCAGCAGCAAACAAGCAGCATCAGCAGCTGCAATCCCAGGAAGACTCACAAGGCCAAGTAAGTACTCTGTCATCATTTTTACAAAGTTGCATCAAATTGTTAAGAAATCAGAATGCCTTAAATGAATTACAAAAACTTATTCAGTCTTGCGAACCTCAGCAAAGTCCTGGTAAGGAAAAAGCTCTCAGTAGAATTAGAAGGACTGGAAGAGAGATGAGACTACATGCTCAGATAGGAGAATATGACATGAAGGATATTATTTTAGATCTAGGTTCAGAAGTCAATATCTTAACTAAACAGACATGGGAACAAATGGGAAAGCCCACCCTTGACTGGTCCCCTATCCAATTGAGATTAGCCAATCAACAGAGGATTTTGCCTTTAGGAAGATTCCCTAGAGTACCAGTGGATATAGATGGAGTCAGTACTGTAGCAGATTTTGAAGTTATTGAGATCATTGATGACAGTAACCCCTACCCAGATTTGTTAGGAATTGAGTGGGCAATAGATAGTGATGCGGTTATCAATCTTAAAAAGAGACAAATGACTTTTGAAGGGAAGGGATTAATAGCTATACTACCATTGGATCCTTCTCAAGGAGAAAGATATACGGAGCCAGTCAGAGAGGAAGATCAGGATATTTTGGACCACATCTATAATATCACAGCTAAAGAAGAAGATTATGTCGAGCCTAATGCCGAAGGTTTAATGGATTGGCAATGTGATAGCTCCTACATGTCTGATTCAGATGATGGTCTAGAGAATTGGCAGAATTGACTATACGAGCTACATGGCCATCGATGCGCACGAATTACCAAATCTCTTAGATGCCTTAGTGCATAGCCCATATATTTGCCTACATATGATGGGTTGACAGATCCAGGAAAATTTATTGCACAGTTCTCAGAACAAGTGCCAGAATCACAGAGAATGCAGACTCTAGAAGAAGCATTAATAGCTACAGCAGCGAGATGGTGGAATGGCCACAGGAAGTATATTCACAGTTGGGAAGCTTGCCAGAAATTTCTATGCCTCGGATTTATAGACCAATCTCAAGAGGTGCGAAGAAAGTTCAATGGGCATAATAGTCCTTAGGAACATTTGAAGCAATGTTATGCAGCATGGGAACATGTACCTCATGAGGAATGGGTGCATAATTTTTTGCACACTTTGGAACCTATAGCAAAAAACTGGTATACGGAGGTTGAACTCCGACACGGTACTGTAAGTTGGGATGATCTTGTTGATAGTTTTATGCTTACATTTTCCATTAACGAAGTTTGTCCTACTTTAGATGCAGCTGTTATATTAATCCATACTAAGATATTTGATGACCAAGAAATAGGGGAATACCAAACAGTTTGGGAAGCACAAGAAGATAATGCAGTTGAATGTTACAACCTCGCAATTGACGAGGATGACGATCCATGTAACATTAACATCCCTGAGTCAGAAGGAAACTGCGAAGTACGTGGACCAGTGGTCGAAGCACCTGAAGTGACTCAGCCCCTGAAGACGTGGACCGTAAACATTGGGTCAGAGGAAAATCCCAAGTATGCTACAATTGGAGATTATTGGGATGATGAAATGGTGAGCAAAGTAACCCAACTTCTCCATGAATATCAGGACCTATTTCCGACGAAGTTTTCTGAGATGAAAGGTATCCTTGGTGAAATAGGAGTAATAAAGATCCCTCTGAAACTTGATGCGAGGCCTGTAAAACAGCGTCCCTATAGGCTAAACCCTAAGTATAAAGAAAAATTTAGACTGGAGCTCGATAAGATTCTTGCCGCAGGAATTATAGAGCCTGTTGAAGAGGCCGAATGGGTCAGTCCGATGGTAGTACAAGAAAAGAAGACTAAGGGAGAAATCTGAATCTGTGTCGATCTGAGGAAGCTGAATGATGCATGTCTGCATGATCCCTTTCCCACTCCTTTTACAGATGAAGTCCTCGACAATGTCGGAGGTCAAGAAGTCTACTCTTTTACTGATGGATTTTCAGGCTACCATCAGATCAAAATTGCTCCAGAAGACCAACATAAGACAACTTTTGCTACAGAAATGGGATCCTTTCAGTATACAGTTATTCTCTTCGGATTGAAGAATGCACCTGCTATGTTTTCTAGAGTAGTCATCTATGCATTTAAAGAATTTATACATAAATTCTTAGAAGTTTATTTTGATGATTGGACTATCTTCGGGTTACTAAAAGATCACATTGCTAGTTTAAGACTTATGCTGGACAAGTGTAGACAGCACCAGATCTCCTTGAATTTGAAAAAGTGTATCTTTTGTGCACCCTTTGGAATTTTTCTAGGTCATATTGTTTGTAAACAAGGATTGATGGTAGACCCTGTGAAGATAGCAATCATTGCGAATTTGCCTCCTCCGAAGTCCGTTAAGCAACTTCGCACTACCCTTGGTCACACTGGATACTACAGGAAATTTATTAAAGGATATGCCCAGATCACAGCCTCGATGGAGAAACAGCTGAAGAAAGAGATTAAGTTTGAATGGACACCTGAATTCCAAGCAAGTTTGAACATTTTAAAAGAGAAGATGGTGACTGCCCCTATTTTAGTATTTCTTGATTGGAATAAGGAGTTTCATGTGCATGTCGATGCATCCTCCATCGCTCTGGGTATAGTATTGGCTCAGAAAGGTGCAGGTAACATTGATCACCCTATTGCCTTTGCAAGTCACAAACTGTCAACAGCAGAAAAGAACTATATTATGAAAAACTTGTGCTAGGTGGAAGGATATGTAGATGGCTCATCTTGTTTCAGGAGTATGACTTTGAGATCATAGTTAAGCCAGGAAGACTTAACCTGGGCCCTGACCATCTGTCAAGGCTTGATTTAGGGGAAGAGCCCATTAGCCTGGATGAAGGTCTTCCTGATGCCTAGTTATGTACCATCCAGATGGTTGATGATTACTTTCAGGACATTGTTCAGTATTTGGCTACAGGATATGCACCGTCGGAGATGACAACTCAGCAGAAGAAATAGTTGGTGGTTCGAGCTGTTGATTTTACTTTAATAGCAGGACAACTATATAAGATGGGACCAGATGAAATACTGCACAGGTGCATCCTCGAGCATGAAAAACCATTGATCTTGGCTGAATCACACTCTGGAGCAGCAGGAGGTCATTATGCAGGGAAAGCTACAGTGCAGAATATTTTGGCAGCCAGCTTGTGGTGGCCTACACATCATAAGGATGCTAGGGAGTACTGCCACAGTTGTGATATCTGTCAAAGGACAAGAAAACCATCTAGGAGGGATGAGATGCCCCTCATTCCGTAGGTAACTTTACCTTCCTTTGACAAATGGGCTATTGATTTTGTTGGACCCATAAATCCCCCTACAAAGAAATTAGGAGCAAGGTATATTATTACAGCAACTGAATACCTTACTCAGTGGGATGAAGCTCAACCAGTCAAGGATTGTAGCGCCGCTACAGCTGCGAAGTTCATCTTCGACAATATCTTAACAAGGTTTGGATGTCCTAGAATTCTTATGAGTGATCAAGGGTCACACTTTTTGAATAAAACTATTGAATCATTGACTGAAGAGTTTCAGGTATATCACCAGAAGAGTACTGCGTACCATCCTCAAGCAAATGGAACTGTGGAATCCTTCAATAAGATTCTTGAGCAGGCTCTGAAGGTTTGTAATATTAATAGAAATGATTGGGATCTCAAAATACCGGCAGTGTTATGGGCTTATAGAACCACTTGCAAGAAGTTGACAGGTCACACACCTTTTAGGCTGGTTTATGGGAAAGAAGCAGTTATGCCAATGGAGTATATTGTTCCTAGTCTCAGAATAGCTGATTTCACAGAGATGGATGACCCAGATATGGTGAATAAAAGGCTAGCCCAGATAACAGAACTAGAAGAAGACAGATTCATTGTAGGGTTATAGCAGCAAGTACAGAAGGCTAGAGAAAAAGCATGGCATGACAGGAATATCAAAAAGAAGCAATTCCAGAGTGGTGATCTTGTACTCTTGTATGACAGCAAATTCATGAAGTTCCCCAGAAAGTTTAAGACCCATTGGAAAGGACCTTACATAGTTCAGAAAGTTAGTGATGGTGGCGCAGTCCAGTTAGCCAAATTAAACGGAGAAACTTTGCCTTCCATGGTGAACGGAAGTCGGTTGAAGAAGTACAGGGACAAACTGGGACCCTCTAATTAGAAATAATACAAGAAAGAAGAGTCTAAGTACCAAGAACAGGTGAAAGTGGATACTAGACTATAATCAAGCTATCAAAAGGACGTGGGTCGCGTGTCACATGTAAAGTCGAAGGTCCTTAGTACGACGCAGCTAAAAGTTGAGTCGCAGAGTAAAATTATGACTGCCCGGGAAGATCAGATGTGGCAGCACTGGCACGTGCTCTACATTGACCGTCCTCAATGATGAGATTTTACGAAATCTAGCGGCACATGTATGATATCCACGACACTTGGGTCTGATCCACTATCCATCATGACCCATTATCACAAATCCTGATCGCTAGAGTTCTTAAAAAGACATCCAGCTCCCACAATTCGCCGTCTATAGTTCTGCAGTTCAGACCATGTCGAATGACTGTATAGCCCAGAAGCTGTTACGAGCGGTCAGAGAGAGAAGTCTGCAAAACCTTCTGAACAATCCGCCGGAGCAGACATGCCTGACCAAGGCACAAAGAAAGGCAGAAGTTCGCTCTAAGAGATCCGAAGAAAGGCAGAAGTGCGCTCTACATCGCACAAAGAAAATCCCCAGTCTGCATGGGAAAGTTCTGCAACATCCCAAGATGTAGCCTCCTGGGTTAGAAGAACCAGGGAGGCTGTTTGTCTTATGCACCTTGACACGTAATTCTGAGGGGACTCGAATTTGTGGATGGTCAAGTGCTCGGTAAGCAGATTAAAAGAGGGGGCTGCTGACATATTCAGAAGATTGTTACCAGCAGAAACAAGTCCAAAGAAAATGCACAAACAATCAGCGACCATATGAATGGCTTCATTACACTACACACTACGTATCACCAGCAAGATTCTCCCACCAGAAGAGTCGTAGAGTGCCCCGGGATGGGCCACAAGTGAGTCTTAGGGGCCTGTTGGGGCTTCGACCCTAAGGGTCCTTAGTTTTGGTAACTCCATGGTTTTTGTGGAAATGTAAGTGGAGTTACGACCTAAAATAGTCTTAGGTGTGTCACGGGTGGGTCGAAACCCCTTTTTGTAATTAACCCTTGGTATAAATCCAGGGTTAGGGTTTTGGGCACCCATGTTTTAAGGCCATGGTTTTGTAACACTGCGCTATATAAATAGGCACTTATGTAAAGAAGTAGGGTTAGGTCTTTAATGATTATCTTACGAAGCTATTGTAATGCGAAGATAAGAGATTGCATAAGGGTTTTGTAAGGAGGTTAAGTCCCAGCTGTGTGCGTGGATGACCTCTGCAGCTATGTGCGCAGAGGCCTGCTGCTATGTGTGCGGCTTTGAGGACTGAAAGGATCTGCAACTGAGTGCGCAGATCAAAACTGTCATTTTAGTTGTAAAGAGTTGAATAAAATGCAGTTCTGTGGACGTAACCCCTACACTGGGGGTGAACCACGTTACATCTGGTGTTGTGGTTCATTTGTGTTGATTTGTTATTATATTTTATGCACTGCTAAGTAACTAACTGATAAAGTAAGATTGTTGTTAATGACTAGCTTCGTTGTGAATTCCCAGATAAGGGCTGTGTAAGTAACTGTTTGTTTATCTAACCGTGAAGCTACATATTTGATAATAGAAGCATTGTGTTAAGTGATTATTAATAGTTAAATACTAAAGGTACAGTACGATTCTTTCTTCTTCTTGCAGAAACCTGATTCTGTGGCACCCCATAGCTGTTTCGGGTGAGACTGTAGCATGTTCTCAGGCTGCTGCCAAAAGGGCCAACACTGTGGGTCTTTTGTTGGTGCGAATCTAAAGGTAAAACCCAGGTCTGCCCAGTTATCCCAACACATCCCATATGAATGGAGTATCCTTCTTCAAAAGGAACATAAAATCCTTGGTCAAATTAGTGAAATTGATGACAAATCTTAGTAAGAAGTTAGCCATCCCTTGGAGACTTTGAAGATGTCTAATCGTGCACAAGGGAGACAATCAAAGTATTGCCTCAACCTTCAGAGGACCAACCTTGATCCCCTCCTTAGAAATGATAAACCCCAATAACCGACCCACTCTCACACAAAATATGCACTTTTGAGGATTTAACTAGATTTGATAAAGACGACATATTTCGAAAACCAAACACAAATGGGCTGGATGATCCACTCTCAAACAAGAGTAAGTAGCTGAATCGTCTAGATAGACTTCGATAATACACTTAAGGTTTGTAAAAGAAAAGTTCATCACCTGCTGAAATGTAGCTCCAACATTTTTAAGGCCAAAAGGAATTTTTTGATATGTGAATGTACCCCAAGGACAAAAGAAAGTAGTGTTATTTTGGTCCTCATGATTGATTTGGATTTGGTTATACCCAGAAAAAACTCCATAAATGAAAACACTTTGCTCCTTGCACACTCATCCAAAATATGATCTATGAATGGTGTGGGGAAATTATCTTTAGGGCTGGCCTTATTCAGGTCTCTAAATTCAGTGCACAGATGGATAGTTCCTTACTTATTATCTACCAGAATGATATTGGATACCGATTCAGTTAAGGGAATCGAATAGATAAAGCCATCTTTGAGTAGATTCTCTATCTCAACCTTAATCACAGGTGGCTTATGGGGGTTCATCGCATGTACATGTTATCAAATAGGCTTAGAATTAGGGTAATTTTTAATCTCATGCTCAAAAATATGAGGGTCTATTCCTGGAATCTCATCATATGACCGTGTGAAAACATCACGAAATTATTTAAAAATCTCAGTGTATGCCTTAATTTCATTGGGAAAACAATCTGCACCAATGTAAACATTATCTATATTTATAGGGATATAAAAATGTCAATCGGAATTGTAGGTTACAAGTTCACCATGTTCCCTTCAGCATATACACCATGAGTTCCTAATGGGGCCATAGGACAACCAACTTTCTCGCTAAGGGTTGACCTACAGTCATCATCCTTGATCCATTCGAGCTCCGGGAGGAATTAAGAGAAATGGTGCAACTCCTCTCGATGTTATTCCAAGCCATTCATGGCCTCAAGAATCGCTTCATATGAAGGAAAAACATCATCGAGGAATTCATGTGAGCATGATGATGCAACTTCCCAAGCAAGAAACATAAAGAGATCCTCCTCCTCCATCTACGAAGAGGAAGGACCAGGGTCTACAATGGGATTAAGAACAACTTTATAAGTAACCTCCATTGTATAAAATGGCATCTCCATCTTGGTAGGTCTAGGGTCCTCATCTAAAGTGCTCACAGAAGGGAGGGTCTAAGGGTTGTCCAAATACCTAGTGAGAAATGGGACCGAACTCAACGACGATGAATTGCTACCAAGAGTAAACCTATAGCTTGGATTGGTGCTAAAATATTGAAAGATCCCATCCATGATGAATATATTATAACACCAACATTCTTAGTTTCCTCCTGATAATTATCAATAGCTAGGATGGTGGATCCTGATGATACTGTCATACTAGAATTATCAAATGATATTTGACCGATCATGATAATCTGATCCTCAAAAGGGAAGACAATAACACAGAAAACGGAATACACAATCACCTTCATAGCGTAAATCTAGTTATGACCCAGTAAAATATTATAGTCAAGGGGTGCATCAACCACCTCAAGCTCAATCGACACGGTATTCTCCCCCATCTAGAATTGAAGATAAGGAAGTATACCATGCAGTCAAAAAGAACACCCATTGAATATGGTCAACATGGTCATGGATTTCAATAATGTGGCTGAGCCTAGACCTTTCCAACATGCTAGAGACAACACAGAGGCTACAATGCCTTCATCAATAACTATGTATTTGATCATGTTATTCATACCCTCCACATCGACTAAGAAATCCACATGGTAAGGAAAGCAAGGCTGGACCTCATGGGTTTCAAATCTAACCACTATCGAAGGATTAGGATCAACCACCCCGAGATCAATCAACAAATATCTCCTCTATGAAGGGAAAGTTATAAGGACTTTTAGCATTGACATTCCACAGGGAGTTTGATCCAATTCCTTGACAATATAATAGTGTTGGGCAGCTCAAGCATTAGGATTGTTCCCTGCACACTTTAGGACTCTGTTAGGTATGCAAGGTATAAATTTAGTCTTGTCAATATGAAAAGGAACATCGAGGGGTGTAGGCTCTTTACCCAAGTAGAGTTGGGACTGACCATAATATTTTTCACATGTCACAACATTAATGGCAAACATCATCTTGATATGCCCATGGCCACCTTCTGCATTCGGAGGGTTTTGATTCCCACCAGAAGTGCTTCAGGTGTCCATGCTCCTCGAATCCATATTTTGGTTATGAGGTAAAGGATTAGTTAACAGAGCTCAATTTTTTGCAATGAAATTTGGGGCCTCATCATAGGGCACAAGTATGTGAGATGGTATCTACCAAAAATCTTGCAAGGGAATTTAACCTTCTGCTTAGGCTTTTTGTCCCCCCCAACATCATTTATGTTCTTGTCATCATTTGAGTTCTCCTTCCTATTCACACCCCTTCTATTGTTTCTTCCCTTTTTCTTATTCCGTCTGTTTTGTTGGTTACCCTTTTGGTCCGACGAATGTAGCAAAAGAACATTCATCGATTGGGTGGGATTAGGCGAAGTTGTAGATTGTATGGTCACAGGATGATTAATAGATATATTCCCACATTTGATTTATAACCTGGTCTATGACCTTAGTACTTGTGGAGCCAACAATACCATCATCATGTTACCTAGGTTTAATCTTAGGCTCAAATTTTGACTGTGGTGCATTAGGGATAATCTCATAAAAAAGCCCATACTGAGCATAAATCAAGAACACCTGTTGAGCTATGAATATAGTCTACTTCTCATTCATAAATCCGAACGTTGAAACATCCTTCACGATATAAGGCAATAAATATTTGAGAAACCATTCCAACAAAAACTTAGGTGTCCCTATTGGCCTTAATCAACCTATTTCACCTCCACCACTCTTGAATATGGTCATAAATGTGCATGGCTTTATCTTGCTGAAATGTCGACAAGAGCTCAGTACGGACATCGTAACGTACCAGTAGTTGAAAGTGATTCAAAAAGGTCATGTCTAGTTCGTTAAATGTTCAATATGTGCCCCCAGGAAACTCTATATACCATTTTGCAGCAGGACCCACGAGGGTGCATTGAAACAATCGTAGATGAACATATTCATGGTTCAAAGAGTTCGAATAGAACCGTAGGTAGAAAGTATTCACATGCTCTCTAGGTTCCTCATGACTCTTACCTTCAAACTTTGGAATATCCAAAGGAATCTTGGTGGGAACAACTGACCACATTGGATCCTGAGATACTGGACCATTGGTCAACTTCAAAAATTCAGGAAAATTCAACATAGCTAAGAAATGGAGTCAAGGATATCGCAGAAAAAGAGTGATATTCTTGTTCTCTCGAGGATGAACCTTCTCAATAGGTTTGAAACTTTTCGAATTGAAAATTTTTCACCACATATTTCCTCTTTCTCTTAATCAATATCTCACTCACAAAGAGGGTCATACACAACTATAAGTACTACAGCCCACATGTATACGTTATTGTTACCTCTATGACACATGTGAAACAAGAGAAAGGTGGTAAAAAGATAGGATAAGACTCATATTACTTCAAAGGAATACAAATAGGCTAACATACTCCCAAATGTGACATAGAACATAGAAATGCTGAGAGAAAATAAAGCACATCATGCATCCAAACCCCAACAAAAAGGAAATTCCCCAGTGGAGTTTCCAATTCTGTTACAGAGAAAACTTCCTATGGCTTAGGGTGGACCACAAAAGATAGTATGACACCAGAAATCAATCGATTTCCATATGCAAAAGAGATAAACAAGGATACCACTAAGGGATGAGAAGTGTACCTTATTTTGGATGGTTGTAGTGGATCCCCATTGAGCTTTTAACCATGATTGTATGTATATTTTCCATTCTCAACAACAAGAAAATAGACAAGCATGATAGATATTAAGTGTTAGACCTAGTCTAGCATATATAAATACATACATATATACTCAAAGAACCTACATCCATGGACAAGAATATTCATAGTTACACATATAATGGATGAGAAATGGATATTTCTATTAATTGTAAATAGAGATAAAAGTGACAAGCTCTTTTAGTTCCTCGTCGAAATTGAGAAACCGAGTCCTACACCTGGGCCTCCACCACTTAAGTCCTCCCTATCAATGGAAAGCTCACAATACAATGACAAGATTTGGAAGAGCATCAATGGATGCTCAAAGAACAAAGGGACACAGAATGAAGTATGGAAGAAGGGGGCATAATTCCTCTATAGTTTATTTGATCTCACAAGTTACCCTTCACTAATTCATCCAAGTAGCTCAATATGTAGCCCTTCAACAGGGAGTGAAGGGTCAAGTCATAGCGCTTCCAGGAATGTGGAAGGCCAATAGTTAATCCATTCGTTACTTCATGAGGAAAACCTTGAAAGTTTTATTTTTGGGAACATTTCTCGATGTACGCGGGTCATAGTGGAGAAAATTGCATTTACACGTAGTATGTAAGATGGTGACCCACGTATAGCAATAAAGATGACCTTTTTAAAGGATTTTCGGAGCCTTAAATTTTATGCTGAACAAAGGGGGTCCAAAGAGTCTGCATAGGGACATGGAAGGCCAGAAAAACATGATATACCAAGTGTGGTAAAATCAACTATCACACTCAGTGCCAATATTGTCAAAAGAAGGGTCATTATGCAAAATACTACCAAACAAAGAAGAATAATAATAAAGAGAAGTTTCATGCATCTACCATAGTAGAAGGGGATGGACATTCTCATAAGAAATCATCTGAGGAAAAGGATGACGGCCTTCAAAAGGAGTATTTCCTATAGTGTATAAGAGAATTTGCTCTAGTATACATGGGATACTAATTCCCTAGGAAGAGATTTCATACTATTTGCATGAGAGTTAAATTATAGTATTAAAGTTGTAGTGAATAAAGAAGGACTCCAATAATCTCCACAAGGATGCAAAGCTCAATATGGATACCACACAAAACAATAAAAGATATTTTTTGTGGTTTGATTATCATGTGTTTTTTTAATTTAGATCTAAAGGGTTTTGAATGTGTTTTCATTATAGTTATTTATAATTATGTATTCCTGATATTAGGAATGATGTTATGGTATAACATGATTAAAATAATATTTTACTATATTTTTATTTATTGTTAAACAGTAAAACTCATGAAGTATATGTTATGTTTAAATAAAGAGGAATATGAGGCTGTATAAATTTTCATGAGATATGAATATACAATTGCATAACATTATATGATATTATAATGGGGTTATGATAAAACATTGGTTAATATATGTACGTAACCATGTAAACCATTACAAATACATTAAAGTATTCACATGATTAAATTTCATGATAGTGGTTATACTGAAACTTTGGTTAAAATATTTGCATGTCTGTATAAGCTATTTGTCATGACTAGATTACGCAAGGTTGTTGATAACTTAACTAAATTTTTCTCAAAGGAAAAAATGATATTCTATGTATACAAGAGTACTATAACAAATATTAAATATGGAGTGATTCTGATTGATGATCCTGAAAGAGAGAAGGATGTTGTGAAGATGGAAGCTTCTAGGAGAAGATCAAGAGGTTGCTATGTTTTATGAGAAGAAGCCTCCAACAATATTTATTTAGAATAGAATCCCTAATACCATTCTGGAAGATGATGAAAACTGATGGAGATAGTTAAACTATCTTATTTACTTTCATATGTCAATAGAGCTTCAGACAAAGAATAACATGAGACTCCTTGATTGAGGATCTAGCTTATGATTCTCACGTCCTAATAGTGAGAGGGAGAAGCTACATTCACCTGCTCTTGATGAACTAGTAAAACTAGATGATGTACATCCTGTTAAAAGGAGATATGGAAGACTATCATGTGTAGAAGGAAACAAATCATTGTATTCAAGAATATTGGTATGATTCTTGTGATTAGAGTTCAGTCACCAAGTTAGGATTTTCCTCAGCTAAGGAAAATACTCAATATATATCTCAAATAAATTCAGTATAATGGATTGTAAGTCCATAGCCACACATATGATGACGATTATTAAGTTTATACTTCTTCATATTTAGAGGATATCAGAGCCAATTGATATGTACCTGGTTAGCACCAGGATTGGATGTATGCTTTGTAGTATGTACATAGACATGTACAACAAAGCATGTGTTAATATACGTACTTGGTACAAATATATGTGGACTCAGATATGTATTGGACAATGAAATAAAGTTTCAAATTTATATGGACTCTCACTAGTGCAGTGATCAAGAAATATCACACGAGAGATATTGGTCTAGATAGAGCATATTAAAAAGTAACAGTGCTTCAAGAGGTTCCTAATCAGTTATATCTGAGACACACATGAGAAGAATTTCCATCATTCTTACTAAGATTTATGTAGTATAGAAAGAATCCTCTAGTTGAAGCAGGAATATTTATGCTTCTTCATAAGGAAGCAGTAGATAAAGTTCCAACTAGTTAGCTATGGTAATTGAATAAAAAATCTAGGGGCTGCAGTATCTCTTATGGAGAGAATACACATGATACAATGCATAGTAAAAGTCTAAGAGACTATCAGATACTCGAGAAGAGTTATATTCAAGATTGTCGAGGAGCAGTCAAACCTATATGAGAGGTGATATAGGCACATCATTGGCTAAGTGGGGTGCTGTGGTATAAAGAGAAGAATATGAAATCACTGTGAAAGTGATCAGGCCTTGAAGAACATCACAGAGAATGGAAATCTAAAAGAGAAATTATCCAAATAGTAGAAAATTCTAAGAAGTAAACAAATGTTTAATATTGAAAATAAATATGAGATTTCCCTTTGTACAAGATGATGCACATTTAGTGTGTTGTAAAATTTATTGTGCATGATGGATTTTAAATCCATTTTTTCTAGTTTAGGGAAACTACATTCTAGATCAAATCCAAATAATGCTATCATGAATAAGTAGCTTGATGGTCTTTTAATGTACTTAGTATACCTATTCTATTTTATACTTATTACTAAGAATACATTAGATTACCTTTGGAGTAAATTAGAATAAGTTATTTATTGTAACGGAAACATAGTAACACCTATTCTATAGTTTAGGATTATTTATGTATATTGTGGTTCGTACTATAGAATATAAGTCTATTGCGGCTACTACTACATAAGAAAAGTGTATGTTAGATACTACTAAAGAAAGAAAGTATATTGCAGATAATACTACCTGCCAAGGAGTAGTATATATTGGGAAGCCACCTACTAGGGTAAAAGACTTGATCTTACAGTTAATAGGTGTTATAATAAATCCTTTCCAAAAGACCAGTGTTTTCATGTTAAGTTGAAATGCATTAGATGAAGTATCGCTTCATTATAGTCGTGGTATTGTAAGGTAAGACTTTAGTACATTGATACTGAAGAGTAGAGTGTAATAATAAGGATGTGTTAACAAAGCCTCTGTCTATAAACAAAGTATGGGTACTTCTCAAACAAGCTAGTAAGGGAGAAAATGACTGTTCTGGTAGAAAATATCTGGTATAGTAGAGAATTCCTCCCTCACTGAGAGGGAGTCTTAAATGTACAACATCAAGAGTTATTATTCAGAGTTGTGGTTAATATCAAGGCTGAATACTCGTGGATAGTATCAAGTTGGACTTATGGTTAGTATCAAGTCAAATGATTCTTATAAATGGTACCCTATGAGGTGGGCCTCCAGTTATAGAGGTAAAGTGCTTTGCATATTTAAGCAAAAAATGTTATGTGATATATTACTAACCATGGTCATTCGAGATGGATAAATCTATTAAGTATCCTCTGGAGACTAACCACCTCTAGAGTGAATTAATTTAGCACATGAGTATATTGTCTGAGAGTAATATAATATGATGATAACATGTGAAAACTATTCTAATTATAATATGATATGATAGATAATTAATGTTAGCAAATATACCACGCAATAAAGATAAAGAGATAATAAATAAAGAGGTAATGAGAAAGAGAATTTAAATTTCCTAAGGAAGACTAAGTGAAACTCGAATTATAAAATCTTTAGTTAAAGCTTAAATATGTGCTTTAGTTAATTAAGAAACTCATAGTAGTCCATGCCAAGTTAATTATAGTAAATTAAGTGTTAAATAAGAAAGGAGTATTTAACTAAATTGCTTACACTTTAGTTGAAATAAACAACAACACTTAAGTTAATAAAAAATGAGACTTCAGTTATAAAGTGTTTTGCATGATGAAAATTGAGTTGTACTATGAAACTTATGTTAGCATGTTAACTAAGTGATCCACTTTTAGTTATATATTTAGTTCACTTTGGTGTTAGTTAACTATCGGTTAATGACCAATATTTAAGATATGGTGCATATGATTTGCATGGAGGAAATTCCAATGTACCGACCTGCCAACCATGAAGGCAATTTGTAGTTATGATTCAATATAAGAATATTATGATTCACACATTCACTATTCTATGCATGTAAGTTTTTTTTTTATTGTTATTAATGTGATAAGAACATGGAAAGTTCAATTATAGTTGTTACATTGTGTTAGCACTCATGCTAAATTTTTTATTTATTTATTTTAGGAGTTGGTTTTCTCAATTCGGTAGGTTTATAAGAGAAAATGATCTCATTGGTAATTTGGGAAAAAAAGGAAGACATCCCAATGAATTAAAATAATTTTACCCAATTTTTAAAATGAGATATGAACATTGGTTTTATATCTAAATTCGTCCTTATAGTCGAATTTTTATATTTTTTCTCCAATGATTATTATTTTATTAACTTGCTTAATGAGGTCTAGATTAAAATATGGTCGCACAGGGCCACGCACCTACCACATAAACAACAACAAAAATCAACAATCCAAGCAGCCAAGCGCCCAACTCACTAGGAGTATTATCCTTTCTTGTTCCTTAACACATATTCAAATGGGTGGGGTATATAAACAATGAAGATGAAAGTTCTCCAGTGCATGTGGGATATTACTTGAGAGCCTTGCAAACAGAAGGAAAGATTAATGGTGTAGATCACACCAGTTTCCATCCAACACTCCAGAACCTGTTTCTCCCAATCAAAGAGAAAACAAGCTAACATTTTGAAACCATTGTGAAATGGTGTTAAGATTGCTCATGAAATCAACGGTTCAGATCTTGTCAATCCCGATTGATGGCATACATAAATATCATAGTGGTAAATTGCATGAGGTTTAAGATTTGAAGGCTTAGCAAAAATTTTGTCTGTTGCAACCAACACGTTTTTATGTGAAATGACTGTCTCAGTCATTCACTTCTGCGACCTGTTTCTGCCAAACCAAAACGAATTTTGAGAAACTGAGAGAGGTTTTTCTTTAGAACATTCTCATCTATAATAACCTCCCTTAGTTTTAACGTAGGTGCCATTTTTTGGGATAATCAAATCCATATTCAGAGGGAATTTTTCCAACAATTCAAAATCTCGTCCGAGTCATCAAATTCAAAAGGAGATCCCGAAGAGCTAGAGGGGAATATGGCCAAATGGGAACATGAGTTTTATGGGGAACATGGTGAGTCACAAAAAAAACTCTCATATTTTAAACAAATATAACCAGTTGAGAAATGTAGGAGGGGCTTTGAAACCTATTTTTAAGCAGTTAGAGGTGTAGATCAAAGACTCAATTTCATCCAACAGACCAGGGATATTTCTCTTTGTAAAAATGCATGAGCAAGTTAAGAGTAAAGGCATTGTGAAATTGAATTAAACCACTAGCCAAATCAATGGTCATATTGATGGGAGAAATGAATCAGCGATGAAGATGGGATTTCACACTCACAACAAGCAAGGACAAAAGGGTTTTTTGGATCCCTGAACTATGGTACAAGCTCCATAGTCAAACAAATCAGATCTTGTTAGATCCCGATCAACGATCCATATTAATTTTGTAGTGGAAAATTCCAGGTGATTTAAGGTTATAAATCTCAATGAAATTTGGTATATTGTACAGCAAAACACGTTTATCAGTGAAATGACTATTTTAGTCATTATCTTCCATAGCCTGTTTCATCCAAACCAAGGAGAATTTCGAGAAACTAAGAGAGGTTTTTCTTCAGAACACCCTCATCTACAATAAAATATATTAGGTTTTACACAGGTGATATGGTTTGGGATAATCGAAGCCATCTTCAGAGGAAAAATTTCCATAATTTTGCAATTCCATATGAGTCATCAAATTCAAAAGAGGATCTCGAAGATCTGGATGGGAATTTGACCAAATGGAAACATGGGTTTTATTAGGTATATGGTCAATTACAAAACCTCTCTCTTTTTATACATAGGTATCACCATTTGAGATATGGAGGTGGATATCCAAGGCCCATTTTTAGTAATCTGTCTCCTAGAAAGGGGTGAAATGGTGAAGATTTGAGAATAGTTGTTCGCAAATGAAGGAAGGATCTTTAGTCTCTGCTATTGAAGAACAATTCCAAGTTGATTCAACACCAGACCAGTGGAGGTGCCCTGAAATGTCACTTTCAACTGGATGCTACACTTCCTCTTTGATCCAACATGCATATGATTCCTCATTTCCTATTTTATATGTAAATCATAGAAAATATTCCATGTGAGAGTCTTTTGGGATTCGACATGATGGCTTGGGATTAATCCCCACCTTCTGTAACTAATTTTGATGCCCTGTTTCCAGACACATCTCAGGGGAAACAACATTCTAAATAGAACCTCCTCAGAGGAGGATAGAGGTTGGACTGATTTTCATTTTTTGAGGCCTCAACGTCAGTTTTGTAGTTCTGCAAACAATTTTTGGGAGCTTCAATGAATACATTTTTCTGTGGTTATGAGATTCATCATACTGTTGGTGTTTAGTCTATGTTTCCTGTTTATTTCATTTACATTTGTGTTATTTCTGCCAATACACTTCTAGATTAGCATGCATGAATTCACTCTCAGTTAAGTGCTCCTACATCAGAAATCATGTTTGTAATGTGACTGTAATAACTTTGACAGAATTCATGCATTGATAGGTGCTATGTTTCAGCAGTTTTCCTTTGTTATTTTCCATTAAAGGTGTGCTCATAGATTCGTCCTTGATAGATTCCTCTGTTCTTCACCAGGCTCTTTCGTTACTTATGCCTTCCATCGCTATAAATCTATTTGAGTGAATGTTGCGCTTAATTTGCCTCATAATACAGGAGAGGAATCACTGTTTATTATCTGATGTAATTTCGTTGAATGTTTCAGGCTGTGACTTCATCACCCAATGGTTTTTATTTTGTTTGTTTTTTCAACCTATTTTATTTTGTAATTGTCCTATTACTAGCAGAAATCTAGTCTTCTAATGCTTTTTTAAAGCCAGATGTGTATGTGAAAGTTACTGTGACAAGAGAGAGCTCTCTCTGACTTCCTTGGCTAGAAGGAAGTGTAAAGATTGGTTGAAATGGTTACCCTTGTGACTTCCTACAACAATAATAGAAAAATTACAGGGTGCTAACATCTTGGCGCCATTGCTGGGGAACCGAATGAGCAAATCATCCCTGGGTAAAACAACATTGCTCAGTTCTATGGCCTGGTTGAGCAGCCGGTCGTAAACACATTTTTGGTTGTATATGCTTCGGTGACTCCACTCAAAGCATTTGAAGGCAACTCCACTAGGAATACTAAACGCCCAAAAGTTCCAACGATTTTCAAAGGTTCCATGGAGACTCCATCTGGGAAGAATCTGGTATTCATAATGTTTCATGGAATATCCACTGTCAAAGGGTTGCAATGCTTGAAGAACTGATCCAGTTTATTCATTATCAAGATGAGTTCTACTTCTGCAAGGTATGCCCCTATGAACCATTCTCACATTCCCGGTTTTTCCAACTGAATACCTAATGTATATTGGGAAACATGTCTCCCGAAATTCAAAAAATTAGAAGAATGATGGTGCTACCCTTCATTTGGTTAGATTTCATATGCATATATGTAATTTGGGGGTGGAATTGCATGAGGACTCTTTAATGAAATTGTTCATGGCTAGCCTTGGAAGGAAATGCATGGACATGGCATGAAATTTTACCATTAGAGAGTTTATATTATCCTAAATAATTCCATACAATTTTTTATGAACATTTTAAAGATCAATACCCTTTCTTGTTGCTAGTTCCATATTGTTGCATGCACATTAAATATTTCATTCAAGATTTGAAAAACATGTATGGAAATGATGAGCTTATGGATGAAGAGATGTTAGAGATGCTACAGGAGAACCCACTTCAAGAAAAAGAGATACAAACTAGCTGCCTTGACATTCAAGAAAATTCCCAGCAATTGATAGTACCTTCCTTGACTGAAAAGGACATTATTCAAAACTCTGATTCAACTGGTTACATTCCTTTTGTCAGGGCAGATAATAATTTGCAGCAGTATTGTCAATCTTTGGTTTACCAAGAAATAAGTTGGGACTATCAATTTTCAAGTCCTTCCACATATTTATTTTCTGAAAAATGCAATTAGCGTGTTGAAAATTACATTAATGGTGTTTTTAAAAAGTATTTCAGCATGCCTACATATGATGAATATGAGGATGACCAATTGGATAGTGCACCTGAAGAACCATCATTCTATAATAGTAGATTGAATCACCTAGAAGGAGATGAGGGTCTTGAATTGGATAATATCTCCTCATGCTCCTCAAATTCAGAATCTCCATGCCATGAAGAATGAATCTCACCTGATTTTCTTGAAGCAAAGGAGGATGCTAAATGGGATGTCTCTTCTTGTTCCTCCAATTCAGAATTTTTTTTGTCAAGAAGAACTTTGCTTTCCTTCTTCTATTAGATAAAAGACTGATATTTCTACTGAAACATATAAATAATATGAAGTCTTTAATTCAGAAATTTCGAATGAAGAGGTGGGTATCTCATTTTGGAATTGCCATGAAAATTCCTTGCATCATTCTTTTCAAGATCATCTTGACAATGTGCAAGGGAATGTACAGTTTGAGTGGCTGATTATATGGAGTGGCCTCATCATGACAAGCCTATAACATAAAATTTTGTAGGTTTTCATGATCCAGTGTAAGAATACAGGGAGAAACTATGAAATGGTAATGGTTGGCTATGGATTTACAATAAATGTCAAATCTTTCCTCATAACATGTTTCCATTAAGTCCTTTATCTTTGTTCAATCATGATGAAGGAGATCAATCATTGGATCATTTGCTTGAATGGCTTCATTGGAAGTCTGTAATTACTTGATTGAGCATTATTGTTCAGTAGGTAGGGTAGGAGTTTGTAAATAAGCTCGAAATGGAGAGCATTTATTTTTTAGTAGCTTCAATTTGATTTTAGTAAAAGTTTAGTTTCAGTTTGTTTTCAAGTTCAGATTCGCAGAGTACATTTGGTTGCAGTATGGACTGAACAAGTTGGGGATTTTAGAAAACTTCGGATTTGGCACATGGTTTACGAATTTCTTTGCTACCTCACAGGGAGGATAACATCCCCGAGTTGGAGCTGTTATTAGCACTCGTGCTATTTTTTTTCTGCAGGAGTTGGTTTTCTCGATTTGGAAGGTTTACAATAGAAAAGGTGTAACATCCATAGTTGGATATTCTCAATTAAGTAATTTATAAAATAACCCACATATTCATAGATAATAAAATATGAATAAATTGATAGATGAATGATGAAATATTACAAAGTGAGTGCCATATATATATATATAAATTGGAAAGACACTTTGGATACCATCCGTGAAAGGATGCGTCATTTTAGAATAGTTTACTAATAACTATTTATTAATTATTAATTATCAATATCAATATGTATTAATATATATATATATATATAATTTGTTATTATTATTTAAGTTTATTACATTGCCACTCCCTTAGAAAGAATATGTCCTCAAAGCCTTATAATGTTTCTGCATCATTTTTTGTGGTGTCACAGCTGATGAAACATGTCGATATGAACTACTAAGAGTTGAGCATAACTTTTGATATGTGGATGAATGAATCCATCCCAAGTTGATTTTTTGTGGACTGTTGGCATTCCATACTGATCTATTGTTAGGAGATTTGATCACATTGGTATCGCTATCTTTCGACATTTCCCACTTTTTAGAATATCTGTTTTTATGATTGGGGTGTCAATATGGAATTTTCACAATGTCATTGTATTTTACAAGTGTCATTTTTATAGCATTGATCTGAGTAGAAAGTTGTGTTTTCGACTCTTGATGTTTTAAGGTTTCATTCTGTATCTTTTCCAACTTGTTTTATAACTGCATGTTATCATTATGAAACTTCTTAATCACTTCTACATGTGATTTTCTATCATCTTCAAACTTCTTAAGTTGTTCCTTAAGATCTTCATTATGCATTCTGATACAACGATTTTCTACCTATTTGTCTAGAAGTTTTCCTTCAATGTCTTCCGTAGATTGTTCTGTCTTCCAACTACTTTTCAACTTCTTAATTTTTGTGACTAGTGTCTTGTTATGATTACCTAATCTAAAAGTTTCTTTAGAATGGCTTGATAAAACCTTGATGACTTTTGTCAGTTCTAACTTATGTGTCTTCTTACTGCCGTCATACTGCTACTAGATTTTTTCTTTTTGTTGTTTATGATGACGTAACTCTGCTTCTTGATTTTCTAACCTCATCCGTACTTGCACTAATTCAGCATCTTTTTCGATGATGAGTTTGTTTAGATGCTTTATTTATTCTTCTAATTCATTATCGCATCCATATGGTGATTTGTTGTCATTTTTTTACTTTTTGATCTGGTCTTCTAGGTTTTTATTATGATTTTTTAAACATGATATTTCTTTATCTTGAGCATAAAACATTTTCTTGTTATCTCTTATGGTTTGTTATAGCTTTCGATTCTGATTCCATAAGCGGTGATTCTCATCATCTTTCCACTCTTTCAACCACTTTTTCGTCTCAACCTCAGCTTGTAGACTTTTATTGATTGCCTTGTATTGTTCTAACTTGTCCACTGTTGTTTGTAGTTATGCCTTCATTTCTGAATATGTAGTATCCATTGTTTGTGACTATGTTTCTACTTCACTTTTTTCTTCATTTCTTCTAGAAGGGTAGATACAAAAGTTGTAATAATTCTCAATATGTCTCTTTTGGAAAAAAAAATCTTCGTCTATTTCTTGTTAGGTCAAATAACCCTTTTTTTCCAAAAATAATTATTTTTTTAATAAAATAATAATAATAATATGTAACCTTATTATTATTATTATTTTTAAACTTAAGTTATATAAAATAATATGTAACCTTCCAAATTTTAGTCCTTGAATTTTATTTTTTTCCAATACTTTTGTAAAATGCAAGTAGATTGGGTGGTTGGGAGGATTAAGTGTTACCTTCCCCACCTAGGTTCAAATCCCACTTGCTTCTTTGTAGTTATTATTATGCACTTTTTATATTCAAACCCAAACCCACTTTAAGAAACCATGTGTGGTTTCACTTTTACCCTCTTTTTTTTTTTACTTTTATCTTTTCTTTTTTAACCTTTTTTTTTTCTTTCCCTTTTTTTTCCTCGTTCTTTTAGTTTTTTTTTTATTTTACTTTTTTTCACTTTTTTTTTAACTCTCTTCTTTTTGGGGAGTTACTTTTACCCTTTTTTTTATTTTTTTTAAGAAAAGTCCTATTTTTTTGGGAAACCCAAATCTACACAAGGTGTAAATAATGTTGTCCAAGGTTCGTATAGCTCTGATACCACTGTAACATCCTTAGTTGGATATTCTCAATTAAGTAATTTCTGAAATAACCCACATATCTGTAGATAATAAAATATGAATAAATTGATAGATGAATGATGAAATATTACAAAGTGAGTGCCATATATATATAAATTGGAAAGACACTTTGGATACCATCCATGAAAGGATGCGTCCTTTTAGAATAGTTTACTAATAACTATTTATTAATTATTAGTTATGAATATCAATATGTATTAATATTAATAATTAATATTGATATATATATTATTTGTTGTTATTATTTAAGTTTGTTACAAAAGGATATCAATGTTCATTTGGGAAAAAATGAAGACATCCCAATCAATTAAAAGAATTTTACACAATTTTTAAAATGAGATATGAACATTGGTTTTATATCTAATTTCAGCCTTATAGTCGAATTTTTATGTTTTTTCGCCAATGTTTATTATTTTATTAACTTGGATAATGAGGTTTGGATTAAAATATGGTCACATAGGGCCATGCACCTGCCACATCAACAACAACACAAGTCAACAATCCAAGAAACCAAGCACCCAGCTCACTACGAGTATTATCCTTTCTTGTTCCTTAAAACATTTTCAAACTGGTGGGGTATATAAGAAATGAAGATGCAAGTGCTATAGTGAATGTGGGATATTACTCAAGAGCCTTGCAAATAGAATAAAATATTAACGGTGTAGATCAGACCACTTTCCATCCAACGCTCCAGAAATTGTTTCGCCCAATCAAAGAGCAAGCAAGTTAAGGTTTTGAAACCATTGCAAAATGGTGTTAAGAACGCTCAGGAAATAAATGGTTTAGATCTTGTCAATCCTGATCAACAGTACAAATCAATATCACAGTGGTAAAGTGCATGACGTTTAAGCTATGAAGGCTCAACGAAATTTTTGTATGCTGCAACCAACATTTTTTTCTATGAAATGACTATTTTAGTCATTAACTTCCATGACCTAGTTTCACTAGAAAAAAATGAATTTTGAGAAACTGAGAGAGGTTTTTCTTCACAACATTTTCAAATACAATAACCTCTCTCATTGTTTACATAGGTACCATGGTTTTGTATAATATAATCCATATTCAGAGGGAAAGTTTCCAAAAATTCAAAATACCATTTGAGTCATCAAATTCAAAAAGATATCCCAAATATCTGGTGGGGAATTTAGCCAAATGGGAACATGGGTTTTGTCTGAAAGATGGTCAGTCACAAAAACCTCTCTCATATTTTAAAAAAATATCACCATATGGGAGGTGAAGGATCTTTTTCAGTAGTCAGAGGTGTAGATCAAAGACTCAATTTCATCCAACAGACTAGGGAGATTTCGCTTTGTTAAAAACATGAGAAATTTAAGAGTCAAAGAATTTCAAAATGGAATTAACCCATTGAATGAATAATGGTGAGATTGATGGGTGAAATGAATAAACGACGGAGATGGGCTTTCTCACTCACAATAAGAAAGGACAAAAGGGGTTTTTGGATCCCTGAACTATGGTATAGGCTCCACGGTTAGATGGCTCAGGTATTGTTAGATACCGATCAATGGTCCATATTAATTTCATGGTGGAAAAGTGTAGGTGATTTGAGGTTATAAATCTCAGTGAAATTTGGTATATTGTACAGCAAACACATTTATTAGTGAAATGACTATTTTAGTCATTAGCTTCCGCGGCCGTTTTCTTCCAAACCAAAGAGAATTTCAAGAAATAGAGAGAGGATTGTATTCAGAACATCCTCATATACGATAACCTCTCTCATTGTTTACACAGGTTCTATGGTTTTGGAAAATCAAATCCATATTCAGAGGGAAATTTTCCATAATTTCGTAATTATGTTTGAGTCATCAAATTAAAAAGAGGATCCCGAAGAGATGGAGGAGAATTTGGCCAATTGGAAACATGTGTTTTGTCAGGTACATGGTCAATTAAAAAAAATATCTCTTTTTTTACATAAGTATCACCATTTTAGATATGCAGGTGGATATCTAAGGCCCATTTTCAATAATTCGTCTCCTAGAAAGGGATGAAATGGTGAAGATTTGAGAACAATTGTTCATAAATGAAAGAAGGATCGTTTATCTCTACTATTCAAGAAAAATTCCAAGCTGAGTCAGCACCAGACCATTGGAGGTTCCCTGAAATGTCGCTTTCAACCAGATGCTGCATTTTCTCTTTGATCCAACATGCCTGTGATTCCTTATTTCCTATTTTATATGTACATCATAGCAAATATTCCATGTTAGAGTCTGTTAGGATTCGACATGATGGCTTGGGATTATTCCCCACCTTCTATAACCAATTTTGATGCCCTGTTTCTAGACACATATCAGGGGAAAATGAAATTATAAATAGAACCTCCTCAGAGGAGGATAGAGGTTGGACTGATTTTCATTTTTTGAGGCCTCAGCGCTAGTTTGTAGTTCTGCAAACAATTTTTGGGAGCTTAAATGAATATATTTTTCTGCGGTTATGAGATTCATCATGATGTTGGTGTTTAGTCTATGTTTCCTATTTATTTCATTTACATCTGTGTTATTTCTTCCAATACATTTATATATTAGCATGCATGAATTTTCTCTCAGTTAAGCGCTCCTGCATCATAAATCAGGTTTGTAATGTGACTGTAATAGCTTTGACATAATTTACCCATCGATAGGCGCTATGTTTTAGCTGTTTCCCTTTGTTATTTTCCACTAAAGGTGTGCTCAGAGATTCATCCTTGATAGATTCCTTTCTTCACTGGGCTCTTTCCTTACTTCTTCTTGCCATCACTATAAATCTATTTGACTAAATGTTTCACTTACTTTTCCTCATAATACAGGAGAGGAATCACTGTTTATTATCTGTTGTAATGTCCTTGAATGTTTCAGGCTGTGAATCCATTTCCCAATGGTTTTGATTTTGTTTGTCTTTTCAACTTGTTTTTATTTTGTAACTGTCTTGTTACTAGCATAAATCTAGTCTTCTGCATGCTTCTTTAAATCCAGATGTGTATGTGAAGGTTACCGTGAGAAGAGAGAGCCCTCTATGACTTCCTTGGCTACAAGGCAGTCTAAATATTGGTTGAAATGGTTACCCCTATGAATTCCTACAACAACCATAGGAAATTATAGGGTGCTAACACATTGTATCTCTATTCTCTATTACTCCATATTCTCTATTTTTAGAGAATCTTGTATTGTAAAAGTGATTATTTGCAATCTATCTCTTATACTCTGATGAAATGTTGGGGTTTTTCATCCTCTCTATTTTGAGGATTTTCCTCGGGGTACATCTTGTGTTGTGTATGAATAATTTGTGTGATTGAATGCTATCTTGATTTCGGTGTTCAATATATCATTGATAAAAGTTTTAAAGTTCATAGATCTTTATATTTTCTCAAACATCAATATATAGTATCAAATGAGTTCTCTAGAGTTCCTCAGTTGCTTCAACATGCTACCTAAAATGAGTGGACCACATTAGAAGAAATCACCTTCCAGTCAGAGTGAGGAAAACCTCTAGTGTTACATGTGTCATATTTGAGAGTGTTGTAGCTGCAACGATTTCCTAAATTTCTAAAAATTTGGGACCCTCCTTTTAATTTTTGTCTTGCTTAGTTTTGTTGGGATTGCTTAGATTTACTGCGAGTTTGATTTTTTGAGGTTGATTGTTGATAAAATGTATTTGGATGCTGATGCTACCATTTGATTTTAAGTTTGACTTATGGAGGATTTCTTATTCCTGTTGGAGCTTTGGATCGAGGCCGTAGTCACATACGCAGCCGCTGTTGCGGAAGCTAAATAACAGCGACACAACCCAAAACCTTGTGTTCAGTTGATGCGCTTTTGTTTCATTTTTTATTTTGTTTCGGCATTTTATCTCGTCACCATCAGAGCACTAGTGCCTTGTGTCGCCACTATTTCAGATGACAATTCGCAAGCACTACGATGAAAGTTGTTACCTTTTCCGATCCCACAGTTTGTTTTGATTCTTGTCGTTGTCTAAGCCATGTTGGACATTTGATTTTGGGGATTAGTTTTGTTTGTCCGATTGCTGTCATTTTTTGTTTTCACAAAAAACTTTAGTCTTTTTTTGTTCCACCGTGTGGCTCTGGAGCAGATTAACCATCCGCCTTATAACTTTTCTTTCGCCGATGCTCATGATATTTTTTGTTGACGGTTCGCTTAATGTTAGTTCTTTTTTCCTCTGATTTTGGCTGGTCTATAGAACCGTTTGTCTTTATAGCTTCCGTCATTGCAGCTTTTCAGCATGATAATAGTTCGAGGCTATAGTCATTTTGAGCCCTGATGTTGAGGTTTTTAGTGTGTATTTCATCGACGATTTTCGTTGTACTACAGAACTCATAGCATCTTCATTGCTCACCATTGCAGATCTGTAGCAGGTTGATCGTCGATGCCATTGTTGTCCCGCCGCCCGATTTGTGATGTTTTTTTTTGCCGATTTTTTTCACTGGGACATATATATATATATATGTGTGGGGGGGGGGGCAGGGGGATTGGGAATTATTCTATTATTATCCTCGTGAACTCATGCCTACACTATCCTTTTCATTTCGAACTGGGCATTGTACCTAGCTGTCGGGATCTCATTCTTGGGTGGTGTCACCATGGAACTGTCGGATTCTCCTTTTTTACTACACAGCTCATTGCCAGGTAGGCCAACCATGATTCTACCCTTTTTGTTGAGTTTTTTGAAACTAGGGTCTCGTTGTTGGGTTAGGTTTTTCCCACCATGGTAGATGTGCATTTTTCTCTGAGTTTGTTTCCTATTGGCATAGTGTGGTCCACTTTGACAGTTAGCAGCCGGGGGGGGGGGTCTCGTTTTCTTGATTGTTTGTTACGAAGATGTTATGGGTTTTTAAACCCGATCCGACTATTTAGGAGATTGGTGCAGACGAGCGTTACGCTGTCTGCACCAATTTTTCTGGGTTTTCATATGGCCATCTAGGGGAAGATTTCCTTTTCTTTTGCAGTTGGTAGGTTTTACCCTGGTTTTTTATGAGACACCGTAAGGGTTGAGTTCATTTGTTTTGGTTACCCGCGTGTTCTTATAGGATCGCAATTTCGAAAATGAGCGGGTTTTGATGGGATTTATTTTTGAGGAGGGAGTTAGAACGTATTCTACTGTAGTTGATGACACCATGGTTTTTAGTTTTGATCAAACTGGTTTTCTTCACATTTTTCCATGCTTAGTCTCGCCAGTGGAGGTTTTACAATGTTAGCGAAGTTATGATACATTTTTTCGATCATGATTTATTTTGTCGCAGGCATGACTTAGTATTTTTCAGAACCTATCATTTTGTAGAAGTATTTGCTAGTTATTCCTAGTTTTGTATTTGCATAAATTTAGATATGGAAAATACGACAGAGGTAAATTCTTATACAGATTTTTCATTCTTTCGAATGCTGATTAAAAACTCAAATAGCCTAAAAGAATTTTGTTTTGTGACAAGGCAACTGTTCCAAAGACGAGATGTCGAAAAGACAAAAAAAGAAAGCTCCTATTGCTGAAGGAGATCCTGAGGTATAAATTATTACAAAGGTTGAGTACATTTATTTAGATACTAGAGCCACTACCGGGGTGGAGCCTGACTACAAGTGGGGCGATATTTATAGATTGATTTCAAACCAAGAAGTGCCTGATACCGAGTTTGATGAATTAACAATATATACCAATATTGAGAAGTCTACCTTGATGAAAATAGCTACCAGACCTGAGATTTTCCCATGGTCTGAAGTGATTGGATGGATTCTATCTAGGGTAGATGTGACTACTATGATTCTGGCCAATACTGCTAAGCAGGGCTATGCTGCTTACAGCCCTGGTTATGTCTCATTAGCTTATCACGTACCTCTAGCACAGGTTTACCTTATTGAATATTGGTTCAAGGAAATTAACCTAGACCTGGCTGAAACAGTAAAAAGAATGATGATACCTAGTAATAATTTCTGAACCAGGCCATCAAGGGAATATGACATAGCTACTCTAAGAACCCTTGCCGGCGGGGGGGGGATTGGGCATTATTCTATTATTATCCTCGTGAACTCATGCCTGTACTGTCCTTGTCATTTTGAATTAGGCATTGTACCTAGCTGTCAGGATCTCATTCTTGGGTGGTGTCGCCATGGAACTGTCAGATTCTCCTTTTTGACTGCACAGCTCATTCCTAGGTAGGCCAACCATGATTCTACCCTTTCTGTTGAGTTTTTTGAAACTAGGGTCTCATTGCTGGGTTAGGTTTTTCCCGCCATGGTAGATGTGCGTTTTTCTCTGAGTTTGTTTCCTATTGGCATAATGTGGTCCACTTTGACAGTTAGTAGATGGGGGGGTGGGTCTCGTTTTCCTGATTGTTTGTTGCGAAGCTGATATGGGTTTTCAATCCCGGTCCGACTATTTAGGAAATTGGTGCAGACGAGTGTTACGCTGTCTGCACCAGTTTTTATGGGTTTGTGTATGGCCATCTGGGGGAAGATTTCCTTTTCTTTTGCAGTTGGTAGGTTTTACCCTGGTTTTTTATGAGACACCGTAAGGGTTGAGTTCATTTGTTTTGGTTTCCCACGTGTTCTTATAGGGTCGCAATTTCAAAGATGAGCGGGTTTTGATGGGATTTATTTTTGAGGAGGGAGTTAGAACGTATTCTACTGTAGTTGATGACACCAGGGGTTTTAGTTTTGATCAGACTGGTTTTCTTCACATTTTTTCATGCTTAGTCTCGTCGATGGAGGTTTTATAATGTTAGCGAAGTTATGATGCATTTTG
This sequence comes from Pseudotsuga menziesii, assembly GCA_001517045.1. Classification (NCBI taxonomy): domain Eukaryota; kingdom Viridiplantae; phylum Streptophyta; class Pinopsida; order Pinales; family Pinaceae; genus Pseudotsuga; species Pseudotsuga menziesii. The sequence continues at coordinate 90,245 of LPNX010767658.1, read as the reverse complement.
TCGATCATGATTTATTTTGTCGCAGGAATGACTTAGTATTTTCCAGAACCTATCATTTTGCAGAAGTATTTTCTAGTTAGTCCTGGTTTGCATTTGCATAGATTTAGCTATGGGAAATACGGCAGAGGTAAATGCTTATACAGATTTTTCATTCTTTCGAATGCTGATTAACAACTCAAATAGCCTAAAAGAATTTTGTTTTGTGACAGGGCAATTGTTCCAAAGACGAGATGTTGAAAAGATAGAAAAAGAAAGCTCCTATTGCTGAAGGAGATCTTGAGGTATAAATTATTACAAAGGTTGAGTACATTTATTCAAATACCAGAGTCATTACCGGGGCGGAACCTGACTACAAGTGGGGCGATATTCATAGACTGATTTCAAACCAAGAAGTGCCTGATACCGGGTTTGATGAAGTAACAATATATGTCAATATTGAGAAGTTCGCCTTGATGAAAATAGCTACCAGACCTGAGATTTTCCCATGGTCCGAAGTGATTGGATGGATTCTGCCTAGGGTAGATGTGACTACTATGATTCTGGTCAATACTGCTAAGCAGGGCTATGCTTCTTACAGCCCTGGTTATGTCTCATTAGCTTATCACTTACCTCTAGCACAGGTTTACCTTATTGAATATTGGTTCAAGGAAATTAACCTAGACCCGGCTGAAACAGTAAAAAGAATGATGATACCTAGTAAGAATTTTCGAACCAGGACATCAGGGGAATATGACATAGCTACTCTAAGAACCCCTTATAGGTTTATCACGTTAATGCTGAACAGATTTTTTGGGAGAGCCCATGACAAAAGTTTCAAGTTAGGATGGGTTTCTATTATCTTCTGTGTAGCCACCCAGGGGATTGTTTTCAACTGGGTGAACATTGTGTCCAACAGTCTCTCAGCTTGCATTGCTTCAGCTCTAGGAGGGGTGCCTCAGAAAAAATCTAAGTTCTACATGAGATCCATATTAATTGATTGTATACTATGCACCCAGCCATTTCCAAACCTAAGGTGCATTTGGGATAGGGACAGAACCCTTGTTTACATAGCCTACAAACTGTTATGGGCACACAACTATTACAGTCATTATAAAGAAATTTGTGAACAATTTATTATGCCCTTGTATACGTTTATTTTATTGAAAGAATGCAATTGTATGTCTGAAGAGGCATTGAAGGTCATTGAGGAGTATGCTAATTATTATTTCACTGATGAGGGTATGTATATTAGGATGTATGGTTGCTCTACAGCACCTGCATTGCTCCCCAAGTATGCCACTAATTTTGTGGTGTATAAAGAAGCAGTTAGGCAAGTTTTCCTAGATGGTATAGGGAGTTTTCTGTTTGAGCACAAGAAAGGCAACCTATACTCCCATACTTTTCAGACTGGGAAGCTATAAGTTTTCAAAAGTTAAAAAAGCTGCTGAGTTTGTACAGGAATTGGAACATTTTCACTTTGGGGAAATGAACTCCCATAGAAATGATTCTCAGGACAAAGTTGCGGAACATTGAAAGGAACCCAATGTGCATTTTGAATATACAAACAATTGGGATAAGGAGGAAGAAATTTTCAGAAATGCAGAAAATATGACTGCATTAAAAAGAAGATTTAAAAAGAATATCACCACTAAAGGTGGTAAGAGCCAAGCTAAATAGAACAAAGCTAATGAAGAGGAGGCTAGTAAAAGAGAAGAAGATGCTAGGAGACTATCACAGGAGGCTGAGAGTTGGCTTAAAAGTGAAGAAGAAGAAAGATGAACAAGAAGTAGCAAATAATGCAGAGGAAGCTGCCAGAAAGGAAGAAGAAGAAAGAAAAAAGAAAGAGGATGAAGAGCTAAAAAAGAAGGAGGCTGAAAATCTAAAACTGATGGTGTCCACAATAGATCAACAAACTTCTGACCCTGCAGACACTCAAGAAGTGCAAGATCAGGATTATCCTGACTCTCAAGAGAGTGCTGCAACTGCTGGTAGCAATATAGGGCAGGTTGTTGTTCCTGGATTAAGGCTGATACCTTTTGAACAGAAGAAATGGGAAGAAGTCCCAAATTTCAGTACCATTTTTTATGACAAAGAAAAAAAAGAACATTGTGAAAAGGACTAAGAAAAAGGTTGAAATAGGTGGACAATCAGGGATGATGGTCACTGATAAGACCTTGGTACATGGGACAGATAAGGACCCAAGACTGACAATCCGATCTGGAGCAGCATTGATCCACACCTCTGAAGATAATGTGAATCGAATAATGATAGACCTTGACCAATCAAGGAAAAGTGCTTCCCAATTAAAGGACACTATGAGAAAAGAGAGGAATGAAGGAAACAAATTAAAGAGAAATTTTGAAGACATGTGAAATGAAATGAGGTCTTCAAAAGTAGAGCTTCAGTCTCTCCAAGCAGACAAGATGTCTTTGGAAGTTTCTGTTGAAAATACAAGAAGAGATGCTCATGATAACTTAGCAAAATTGCAGCAGGAATATCAGGAGCTAAAGATAGAAAGGGATGGACTAAATTGGCATATGAAAACCTTCATGCAGAAAGAGACCAATTGCAAAGCAAAGTTGGGGAGCTGGAAATACAAAGGGCTACCTTGGAGGAGACAGAAAAACACTTTCAAGTGCAAGAAGCAGAGTTTAAAGGAAAAATTGCTTCACTAGAAGCATATTTGAAAGAGGCCAAGGAATGGTAGACAAGTATTCAGCCTGTTAAAGACCATGACCTAACACAAAGAAGCAGAATGCACCAGTTGTAGCTGTCCATAGAAGAAGAAAGATGCAGAGTCTTGCAGGTAGATAACAGATTGGAAGAAATTTTAGAAACTACCTCATATTTTGTAAATAGGTCTCAAGACATTTTGGAAGTCTTGATGAGAAGGATAGGAAGGTTGGAGGCCAATGAAGAGATTCTTGCAGGATTGCCAGAAAAAGATCAACACGGATTAAGGCAGGATTATGATTTGTTGGAGTTTGCAATAAACACAGCAGAAGATTTCAAGAAGGCGGTAAAGAAAAAGAGAGGAGCTTGCATCGAGTATTGCAGAAGGCTTTTGATCAGTTACAACCGATGCCAAGTGGCTGCTGAGCATAGATTAGATGCATTTCTAGATCATGACCTATTCCTAGAAATGTTACAGAGAAGATATCAAGAGGATGAGCAGAGGATTCAACAAGTCAAGGTCCTGGATGAACAGATCTTGAAAGAGGAAGTGGCTCATTCAGCAGTTAGTGTACAGTTACTGGAGGACCAACTACGTCTAAGCTCAGCTAGAATTGAAGTGATTAAAAATCAGGTTGCAAAATTTGAAATCAACATTCATTTTCTCGAGCCTTCTGAATTTGAGAACATAGCATCAGAAGCCCAAGCATGGAAAAAGTTCCTAAATAATAAAGCAGGGCCCTCTACTTAAAGTGCTTTATTAGTTTGTTTAAATGTAATATATTGTAAATTGTGTGAGCACTCAGTATAAGACAATTTTTGGAGATGAAACATTAGGGAAGCCCAAGAGTCATTTGGGGTAGCCCAAAAGTTTTTCCTTTTGTATAAGTATAGAAGAGTTAGATAGAGAAAGGACTTTTTCCTAGTTAGACTTGTGAGAACACATTATAAGAGGAACTATTTCGTTTTGCAATATATAATTACAATTTTTCCTGTTGGAGAAAGCTTTGGTGGAATGTTCAAATGTTGTGCAAATGAATGATGTTGAAGGGGAACTATTTTGTTTTCAGGTTTTATTCGATAACTATGAGATCATTCTAACTTGTTGAACCTTTGTTCTTGTGTGAATGTTCTCTTGTTTATTTTATGATAATTTCCACTATGAGTAATGAATGTTTTCACAACAATGAGCTATCCTATTGTTCATCTATTTATTCATGTTTGTGTGTTTTGAATCAAAGAATATCTACCTATGATTTTTCTTAATGCACGAACAGTAATACATTACTCATTAAATGATAATCTCGCTCCCTAGGGACAGCTTAGTTATTTTTATTTCCTGCCGTGTGTGATTTAGATGCGAGAGAGTTTAAGACGAGAGGTAAGAACCTGCGCATCACATTGTGACTGCTCCTCGTTTTCTTTATCAATATGCATTTTAGATAGGCACTTGCATATCATACTTAAATTTAAAAAACACAAAAATATACACGTTGGACTGGGCCACAATCGGTAAAACCCTTTATTTTTGTTAATTGACCTATGGTAGCCGGACCGTAAACCAAACGGATTCCCCATACCAAACAGTCACGCTCTAGTTGGGAATGTTGACTGGGGAGAATCCCTTACTGTTGTTGCCTGTGATTTTCTAGTCCTCAATAGTTTTTGGTGCTAGAAGGAGGGACACTAGTGCATGGCTAGCTGAGGAAACCCGTTTCCTCGAAATTACTCCACCAGTGATAGTTTTGAAAGCAGTTCATTTCCTAATCCGATTTCTGAAGAGAATAGAGAACATTTGTATTCTGTGGACAATGATTTGTTAATGATTTGAGAATACACACTAGGGCTTATGCCAAGAAGATTGGAAGATTACTAGTTATCCCTGACTTGCCTAGAAGAGAGTACAAGAAGAAATATTGTCCTGTAGTGGAAGACTCTGTGTTAGTTGGAGATTGGGAAGAACTTGTAGAAACAGATTTACAAGAAGTTGTTCAGCCTTTGAATCAAGCAGGCCCTGATACACCTAACGGTTCACAAGCCCATACTCATGTTCATTCACCACCTCACTCTCCACCCAAACTCATGTCTGGTGTAAATACAAATCAGCCACCTAACCCACCAAATCCACCACATGCTTGGAAAGCCAGATCACCTTTAAACCTAGCACCTCCTTTGCATGACTTACCTCAGGCTTTTGAGAAGATGCTGCCCAAGTTTCACCCAAGTGAGAAGTTTTTAGTAGATGTCCATTTGCAAAGTTTCTACTTGGCCATAGAAGGACTAAAGGCTAGAGAACACGAAGATGTAGTCTGCAGACTTTTGCCCCATACCCTTAAAGGAGAAACAACTTCACGGTATTTTGGTATGCCTGCAAACTCAATCCCAGATTGGGACACTTTTGAAAGGATTTTCTGAAGCAAATATGCAACCCAAAAGACCCATGCGGCACTAATGAAAGGTTTAGGTGCTTTGAATAAATAAAGAAAAGAAAAGGTGCATATTTTTACTCAAAGGTTTTCTGCTTATCTTAAGAATTTCACTGTAACTGATAAGCCCTCTGATAAGGTTCTGATTGAGTATTATACCTCAGCTTTGGGACCTGACTTGGCTATGTTTGCAAAAGCCCAAGTTAAACCTACGTTATCGGAGACTTATGAAGAAGTTGAAAGAGTAGAGGCTGAAAAAGAAAGCATAGAATATTATCCCGAGCAATCTGGAGAAAAAACTTTTGGGAAGAAAGCCTTATTACTTTCTAAGCCTAAGGAGGAGCAATCACATGATTTTGAAGGAATGTTAAAAATGATGCAGAAGCTTTCCAACAGAATAATATATTTGGAAAAAGAAAAGGAAGCTCAGAAAGCCTATAAGCCTTACTACAAGAGAAGAGAGGATGACAATCAATCCAAACCTCCTCCACACAGTCCTATGTCATTGAACTTAACAGAGGTTGGTATGGATAATTTTTGCACTTTTCACCAATAGCCTCATTCTGAAAAAAGTTGTCCTCAATGGATAAACTCAATGACATTAGTTATGAATCAGCTATTGGATTCCAACTTAATAGAAGATAATGATGAAGAAGTAAAGGGTGGTAAACCCTCAGAAAAACAAGAAAACGATGCCATGGTTTTATGGGACTGTGTCTCTCTTTTTGATACAGAAGAAAATACTCTGAAACATGAGGAGATATCAGAAATGAACATGACAACAAGAAGCTTGGATTTGATGAATAAAGACAATTCAGTACTCTCAAAGATCAAAAAATTTCAATAGAATGTAAATAAACAACTAAAGAACAATATAGATGGTGAGGTACCTAAAATTACCATTACTAGCCAAGATCCGAAGCAAATCAACATGCCTACTAAGCCTATTGAAAACCAAGTGGGTAATGTCAAGCAAAAGCTCAAAACACCTGAAGAACCAAAGGAAGAGCTACCCACAGAAAACCAACCTATAGAAGAAGTTGTTGAAGCAAGTGTGGGAGGAAAAACTAGGTTTAAAACCCCACCATTCCTGTTGACCTTGGAAATTTTAAATCATAAGGTGCACAACTGTTTGGTATATTCTGGGTCATCTGTTAATGTTATGCCACTTGCAGTTTGCAGAAATATTAATGGATAGCCTAAACCTACTGCCTGGGAGATTAATCAATTAGACAGGACTAATGTGAAAGTAGTCGGGGAGATGGAGGATATTATGATTCGTTTATCTGCAAATGAAAAGATATGTCAATATATCGATATTGTGGTAGCAGACATACATGATGGTTATGGACTTATTTTGAATCGACACTGGTCAGCAAGATTAAAGGGGTATTTTGCTTCGGATTGGTCACATTTGTGGTTTCCTCATAAAGGAAGCCCAAATCAAATCAAAATATTAAGAGAGCCCTACATGAAACACACTGTCACGAAATTGGAAGAAAGAAATGAATTAGTAAATTCTGTATTGGGAAATTATCTGATTTAACTTGAACTAGGACACTTTGCATCAGAAGAATCCAGCAACCTATCAGACACCCAGCCCGATCTCCTTCAATATTCACGGGATAATGAGAGTGATTGTAAATCAGTAGATGTAGTTTTTGTTTCAAGAACAGTAGAATTAGATAATGGTTAGGTATTTCTCATTTGTAGTCAAGCCTAGCCCCTTAACATATAAGTTGCTAGATCTATAGGGGTGGGAAGAGAACTTGCCAGTTAGTGGATTAGTTCTCAGATTTTATTTGTCTTGGTTTTTATTTCTAAATGAATTTGTACATAAATAAATTGATTTGGTTGATTGCTATTTGTTTGTAGTTAAAATTTATTTTTTATTTCAATAAAAGAGGCAAACTTTTAGTTGCATGGAAAGCATCAGAGTTCTGGATTAATTGAGATTTTTGGGTATAAGACTATATCTTATTGTTTGAATCTGATGCAATTTATTCTAGTAAGTAGTTTTCCTAAATAGCTATGAACACATTGAAGTCCTACTTAATCCCTAAAATATAACTCAGTATCAAGAGGTCTGGAATACTATTTCGAGGCCCCATCCATTTCACATCTAAAATGTCCTAGGGGTGACAGCAAAAGACCCACGGAAAGGAATCAAGGTAAACAATATATTATATATAAATGATCCCATGCCAAGAATTGAAATCCTAAAGGATAATAAGAGTCAAAAATCCTAAAAGAAGTAATATCTATCAAAGAAAAGTACCGAATCATATAAGTATAAAATTGCCAAAAGTTCTTCTCCATCTGTGAGCTGAAAATTAAATACATCTCTCACACAAAAGGACACTATGGATAGAGGATCCTAAATAAAAATTCAGAAAGAAAGGCATGAGGAGGTCTCAAAAAAGGACAAAAGGTTCACAAACACACAAAAGTGCAAAATGTCATGGGAATGAGGAACAAATGAATATCTCTATTTACCATATGTTACATTCCTGTGGTGTCCAAGATGGAAGCTACCCAAAGACAAAGGTAAAATGAAACTCGTCTATTTTGGCCTCAGAAGAGTTATCTTGACTTTGATATTTCGGGTTTCCATTTTCCTAGAATTGGACTATCATCAATGTTTAAAAGTACATATATTTTCCATTGGGGAAATCTAGACATCTAAAAGAATTCAACATGTTGTTTTAAAAAAAAAAAATAGTCTGTTACTTAAGGAAGAGTTAATTCAGGGATTTGGGTTCACCAGCTAGTCGCCAATTGTTGCAATTGCAATGATTTCCCAAATTTCTAAAAATTTGGGACCCTCCTTTTAATTTTTGTCTTTCTTAGTTTTGTTGGGATTGCTTAGCTTTACTGCGAGTTTGATTTTTTGAGGTTGATTGTTGATAAAATATCTTTGGATGTTGATGCTGCCATTTGATTTTAAGTTTGACTTACGTAGGATTTCTTATTCCTGTTTGAGATTTGGATCAGGGCCGTAGTCATATACGTAACCGCTGTTACGGAAGCTAAGTAACAGTGACCCGACCCAAAACCTTGTGTTCAGCTGATGCGCTTTTGTTTCATTTTTTATTTTTTTTCCGCGTTTTATCTCGTCACCATCGGAGCACTAGTGCCTTGTGTCGCTGTTGTTTTGGATGACAATTCGCAAGCACCACGACAGAAGTTGTTACCTTTGTCGATCCCGCTGTTTGTTTTGATTCTTGTCGTTGTCGAAGCCGTGCTGGACATTTGATTTTGGGGATTAGTTTTTCTTGTTCAAACGCCGTCATTTTTCATTTTCACAAAATACCTCAGTCTTTTTGTGTTCCGCCGTTGCAGCTCCGGAGCAGATTAACCATCCGCCTTGTAGCTTTTCTTTCACCGATGCTCATGATCGTTTTTTCTGACAGTTCGCTTAACGTTAGTTTTTTTTTTCCTCCGATTTTGACTGGTCTACGGAACCATTGGTTCTTATAACTTCCAATGTTGTGGCTTTTCAGCATACTAATAGTCCGAGGCTATAGTCATTTTGAGCCCCGATGTTGAGGTTTTTAGTGTGTGTTTCGTCAACGGTTTTCATTGTACTGTAAAACTCATAGCATCTTCATCGCTCGGCATTGTGGGTCTGTAGTAGGTTGATCGCCGATGCCATTATTGTCCTGTCGCCTGATTTGCGATGTTTTTTTTTACTGAGTGTTTTCACCGGGATATATATGTGTGTGTGTGTGTGTGTGTGTGCGTGTGTGTGTGTGTGTGTGTGGGATTGGGCATTATTCTATTATTATCCTTGTGAAATCGTGCCTACACTGTCCTTGTCATTTCGAACTGGGAATTATACCTAGCTGTCACGATCTCATTCTTGGGTGGCGTCGCCGTGGAACTGTCGGATTATCCTTGTCGACTACACAGCTCATTTCCCAGTAGGCCAATCACGATTCTACCCCTTTTGTTGAGTTTTTTGAAACTAGGGTCTCCTTGCTGGGTTAGGTTTTTCCCACCGTGGTAGATGGGCGTTTTTATCTGAGTTTGTTTCCTATTGGCATAGTGTGGTCCACTTTGACAGTTAGCAGACGAGGGGGGGTTCCTCGTTTTCCTGAGGGTTTGTTGCGAAAGTCGTTATGGGTTTTCAAACCCGGTCTGACTGTTTAGGAAATTGGTGCAGACGAGTGTTACGCTGTCTGCACCAGTTTTTATGGGTTTGTGTATGGCCATCTAGGGGAATATTTCCTTTTCTTTTGTAGTTGGTAGGTTTTACCCTGGTTTTGTTTGGGACGCCGTAAGGGTTGAGTTCATTTTTTTTGGTTTCCCGCGTGTTCTGATAGGGTCGCAGTTTCAAAGATGAGCGGGTTTTGATGGGATTTATTTTTGAGCAGGGAGTTAGAATGTATTCTACTGTAGTTGATTTCGCCGAGGGTTTTAGTTTTGATCAGACTGGTTTTCTTCACATTTTGTCGTGCTTAGTCTCGTCGGTGGAGGTTTTACAATGTTAGCGAAGTTATGATGCATTTTTTCAATCATGATTGATTTTGTCTCGGGCATGACTTAGGATTTTTCAGAACCTATCATTTTGCAGAAGTATTCACTAGTTAGTCTTGGTTTTTCATTTGCATAGATTTAGCTATGGAAAATACGGCAGAGGTAAATGCTTATACAGATTTTTCATTCTTTTGAATGATGATTAATAGCTCAAATAGCCTAAAATCATTTTGTTTTGTGACAGGGCAACTGTTCCAAAGACGAGATGTCGAAAAGACAGAAAAAGAAAGCTCCTATTGCTGAAGGAGATTCTGAGGTAGAAATTATTACAAATGTTGAGTACATTTATGAAGATACTAGAGACACTACTGGGGCATAACCTGACTACAAGTGGGGTGATATTTATAGACTGATTTCAAACCAAGAAGTGCTTGATACCAAGTTTGAATAATTAACAATATATGCCAATATTGAGAAGTCCGCCTTGATGAAAATAGCTACCAGGCCTGAGCTTTTCCCATTCTCCGAAGTGATTGGATGGATTATGCCTATGGCAGACGTGACTACTATGGTTCTGGCCAATACTACCAAGTAGGGCCATGCTACTTACAACCTTGGTTATGTCTCATTAGCTTATCAGTTACCTCCATCCCAGCTTTACCTTACTGAAGATTGGTTCAAGGAAATTAACCTAGACCTGGCTGAAACAGTAAAAATAATGATGATACCTGGTAAGAATTTCTGAACCAGGCCATCACGGGAATATGACACAGCTACTCTAAGAACCCCTTATAGGTTTATTACGTTAATGATGAACATAATTTTTGGGAGAGCCCACGGAAAAAGTTTCAAGTTAGGATGGGTTCCTATTATCTTCTATGTAGCCACCCAAGGGACTGTTTTCAACTGGGTGAACATTGTATCCAACAGTCTCTCAACTTGCATTGCTTCAGCTCTAGGAGAGGTGTCTCAGAAAAAATATGAGTTCTACATGAGCTCCATATTAATTGATTCTATATTATGCACCTAGCCATTTAAAAACATAAGGTGCATTTGGGAGAGGGACAGAACCCTTGTGTACACAGCCTACAAACTGTTATGGGCACACAAATATTATAGTCATTATAAAGAAATTTGTGAAAAATTTATTATGCCCTTGTATACGTTGATTTTCTTGAAAGAATGCAATTGTATGTCTGAAGAGGCATTGAAGGTCATTGAAAAGTATGCTAATTATTATTTCACTGATGAGGGTATGTATATTAGGATGTATGGTTGCTCTATGGCACCTGTGTTGCTCCCCAAGTATGCCACTGATTTTGTGGTGCATAAAGAAGCAGTTAGGCAGGTTTTACTGGATGGTATAGGGAGTTTTCTGTTCGAGCACAAGAAAGGAAACTTATCCTCCCATACCTTTCAGACTAGGAAGCTATAAGTTTTCAAAAGTTAAAAAATCTGTTGAGTTTGTGCAGGAATTGGAACATTTTCACTTCAGGGAAATGAAATTCCATAGAAATGATTCTCAGGACAAAGTTGTGGAACATTGGAAGGAAGCCAATGTGCATTTTGAATATACAAACCATTGGGATAAGGAGGAAGAAATTTTCAAAAATGCAGAAAATATGACTGCATTAAAAAGAAGATTTAAAAAGAAGATCACCACTAAAGGTGGGAAGGACCAAGATGAACAGAAGAAAGTTGATGAAGAGGAGGCCAGGAAAAGAGAAGAAGATGCCAGGAGACTAGCACAGGAGGCCAAGAGTTGGCTTAAAAGTGAAGAAGAAGAAAGGAAGAAAGCTGAACAAGAAGCATCAAATAATGCAGAGGAATCTAAAAATAAGGCAGAGCAAGCTTCCAGAAAGGAAGAAGAAGAAAGAAAAAACAAAGAGGATGAAGAGCTAAAAAAGAAGGAGGCTAAAAGCCTGAAATTGACGGGGTCCACAATAGATCAACAAACTTATGACCCTGCAGACACTGAAGAAGTGCACGATATGGATTGTCCTGACTCTCAAGAGCCTGCTGCAACTGCTGGCAGCAATATAGGGTAGGTTTTTGTTCCTATATTAAGGCTTATATTTTTTGAACAGAAGAAATGGGAAGAAGCCCCAGATTTCAGTACCATTTTTTATGACAGAGAAAAAAAAGAGGATTGTGAAAAGGACTAAGAAGAAGGTTGAAAAAGGTAGACAATCATGGATGATGGTCACTGATAAGACCTTGGTACATGGGACAGATAAGGACCCAAGAGTGACAATCTGAGATAGAGCATCACTGATCCACACCTATGAAGATAATGTGGATTGAATAATGACAGACATTGAGAAATCAAGGAAAAGTGCTTCCCAATTAAAGGACACTCTGAGAAAAGAGAGGGATGAAGGAAACAAATTAAAGAGAAAGTTTGAAGACATGTGAAATGAAATGAGGTCTTCAAAATTAGAGCTTCAGTATCTCCAAGTAGACAAGATGTCTTTGGAAGTTGCCATTGAAAAGACAGGAAGAGATGCTCAGGATAACTTAGCAAAATTCTAGCAGGAATATCAGGAGCTAAAGACAGAAAGGGATGGACTAAAATTGGCATATGAAAACCTTCATGCAAAAAGAGACCAATTGCAAAGAAAATTTGGGGAGCTGGAAATAAAAAGGGCTACCTTGGAGGAGACGAAAAAACAATTTCAAGTGCAAGCAGCAGAGTTTAAAGGACAAATTTATTCACTAGCAGCATCTTTCAAAGAGGCCAAGGAACAACAGACAAGTATTCATCCTGTTAAAGAGCATGTCCTAACACAAAGAAGCATAATGCACCAGCTGCAGCTATCCATAGAAGAAGAAAGATGCAAAGTCTTGTAGGTAGATAAAAGATTGGAAGAAATTTTGGAAACTACCTCGTATTTTTTGGATAGGTCTCAAGACATTTTGGAAGTCTTGATGGGAAGGATAGGAAGGTTGGAGGCCAATGAAGAGATTCCTGCAGACTTACTAGCAAAAGATCAACAAGGCTTAAGGTAGGATTATGATTTGTTGGGTTTTGCAAGAAACAGAGAAGAAGAGTTCAAGAAGGAGGTAAAGAAAACGAGAGGAGCTTGCACTGAGTATTGTAGAAGGCTGCTGATCACTTACAACCGATGCCAGGTGGCTACTAAGTAGAGATTAGATGCATTTCCAGAATATGACCTGTTCATAGAAATGTCACAGAGCAGATATCAAGAGGATGAGCAGAGGATTGAACAAGTCAAGGTCCTGGATGAACAGATCTTGAAAGAGGAAGTGGCTCATTCAGCAGTTAGTGTATAGTTACTGGAGGACCAACTACACCTAAGCTCATCCAGAATTGAAGTGATTGAAAATCAGGCTACAAAATTTGAAATCAACATTCGTTTTCTCGAGCCTTCTGAATTTGAGAACATAGCATCAGAAGCCCAAGCATGGAAAAAGTTCATAAATAATCAAGCAGGGCCTTCTACTTAAAGTGATTTATTAGTTTGTTTAAATTTAATATATTGTAAATTGTGTGAGCACTCAGTATAAGACGATTTTGGGAGATGAAACATTGGGGAAGCCCAGGAGTCATTTGGGGCAGCCCAAACATTTTTCCTTTTGTATAAGTATAGGAGAGTTAGATAGAGAAAGGAATTTTTCCCAGTTAGACTTGTGAGAACACATTGTAAGAGGATCTATTTCGTTTTGCAATATATAATTACAATTTTTCCGATTGGAGAAAGCTTTGGTGTAATGTTCAAATGCTATGCAAATGAATGATGTTGAAGGGGAACTATTTCATTTTTAGCTTTTATTCATTAACTGTGAGATCGTTCTAACTTGTTGAACCTATGTTATTGTGTGAATGTTCTCTGGTTTATTTTATGATAATTTCCACTATGATTAATGAATGTTTTCACAACAATGAGCTATCTTATTATTCATCTATCTATTCATGTTTATGTGTTTTGAATCAAAGAACAGCTACCTATGATTTTTCTTAATGCACGGATAGTAATACATTACTCATTAAATGATAATCTCACTCCCTAGGGACAGCTTAGTTAGTTTTATTTCCTATCGTGTGTGATTTAGATGCGAGAGAGTTTAAGACGAGAGGTAAGAACCTACGCATCACATTGTGACTGCTCCTCATTTTCTTTATCAATATGGATTTTAGATAGGCACTTGCATATCATACTTAAATTTAAAAAACACAAAAATATACACCATGTACTAGGCCGCAACTGGTAAAACCCTTTATTTTTTTTACTTGACCTACAGTAGCCAGACCGTAAACCGGACGGATTCCCCATACCAAACAGTCATGGGCTAGTTGGGAATGTTAACTGGGGAGAATCCCTTGCTGTTTTTTCCTGTGATTTTCCAGGCCTCAACAGAGAGTTATTTTGATCTCTAGTTCAATGGATTTCTAAGGAGGTGTAGTATACATCTTCACGGTTGGATAAAAGGATGCACTAGAATTCACCATTGCAGATACTAAGGGAGCCAATTGCAAAGTTGCATAAAGAGTCTATAACATATCCAAAGGGAGTATGCCACGAGGGCTTCACTTGTTGACCAATATCCTATCACATTAGTTCATATTGTGGGTTTTAAAATTATAAAAAATTGAACCAATATATTGCACGTATTGGGGGGATGAGGGGTTTAAGATGGGGGTGGGTAGGGTGGTTTATAAGGATTGAGTTATAAAAAGGGGTGGGGAGGAGGTTTTAAGTATTGGGAGGGGGTTTCAAAAAAAAGAGTTTGGGTCAATATCTCTTGAAATTAAGGGTATTCTTTAATATCCCACGATCACACGTGCCATGTAAGAGGTTCGCTAAGTGAAGTCCATGTGGAGTATGCAGTGTCATAATGTGAGAAGGAGGCTCATCTTAATAGAATTATTCAATGAGAGATGACATAGATGGAGTGAAGTATTCAAATATATAGGGATTAGGTTTCTCTGATCTTCAAGACATATGTTTGTAGCATGAGGTAGGAATTTCCCCTTTGTTGAGATCTTGAGGATATTTGGAGGATGGACTACAAATCCATGGCTACATCAATGACCAGATATTTTCTTTAAGGTGAATTCACTTAGCCAATTCATGATTGAACTGAGGAAGATGAATTGAGATGCATGTGTGTCACAATATGATATGATATGATTCTAGTGGTCAAATGATATTGCAGGGCTATTCTTAATCTTATTGTGTAGGGAGTGTTCTAGATAGGAAGATAACCTCTAAGTGTTGCTTTAGTTTAGGATCTTCCATGATTTCCCAGTGTAAAAGGAAGCATAGTTTAGTGGAACTAAGTACATTAGAGGATAAGTAAATTGTAGTGTGTATGTTGCAGCTTAAGAAGCAGTGTGTATTTGGAAGATCCTTCTTAGATTGTTTGGTCAGATGATAGAGATGACACTGATTCACTTAATAACCAAGATCTATGAATTTTTTCAGTGAATATAGTATATCATGATAGGTCAAATCATGTATATATAAATCCATCACATCAGTGATAGGGTGTATACATGGGCAGTTCATCTCCATTTTATTCCCTATATATGATCATATTGATGATATTCTAACCAAGCCTCTTCCTAGGGTGAATTTTATGTAATTCTGTGATAGGATTGGAGTGGTGGATAATGTATCTCTCATTGAGAGGGAGTGTTAATGTTGTAGTACCAATGATACATTCTCCCTAAGATGGGGAGAATGGCATGAATCTCCTTTGAAAGGGAGAGAGTGAGATGATTGTCCTGGATAATACTCGTAGATGGAGTAAGTTGAGTTTCTATGAGATATTATAATCCTCTAAGGATTGAGTTGAATTGATCTATGATACTCCTCAATGGAATGATTTGAGTTGATCTATGATACTCCTTGATGGAATGAGTTTATTTTCTCTACGATACTCCTCGATGGACTAATTTGAGTTCCTATGAGATATTATACTCCTTGATGGAATGATTTTAGATGATCTATGATACTCCTCAATGGAATGAGTTGAGATGATCTATGATACTCCTCGATGGACTAAGTTTAGTTGATATGAGACATTACACTTCTCAATTGACCAAATTGTGTTGGTATGAGTCTCTAGGTTGGTGCCCCAAAACCCTTGGATTCTAACCCATGAAGTTGGGATATCTTTTCATTAGGTTGGTTCCCAGTATCCCACAGGGTGTACCCCATGTGGTTGGGATAACTTGTCATTGGGTTGGTTCCTAGCAGTCCTTCAGGTGTACCCCATGCAATTGGGATAAATTGTCACTGCGTTGGCTCCTAGTATCCCTTAAGGTGTCACCCATGTGGTTGGGATAACATGTCACTAGGTTGGTGCCTATAATACATTGGGGTGTATCCCATATGGTTGGGATAAATTATCACAACGTTGATTCCGAATAGTACTTGGGGTGTAGACCATGTGGTTGGGAGACTTATGGGTCATATCCCATTTTCACTTGAAGTTGTATCCCATGTGGACATGATGAATTTCTCACATGACATTGTAGCCATTGTGAACCCACATGTGGTTGTATCCCTTGTGGTCATCATTTGGTTGTATAACTTGACATGATAAAGTATCACAATTTTGTATACCTTGTTATCCCACATTAGGTTAGATCCCTTTTGGACATCATGAGGTTTTGTCCCAGGATGTGGTGATGACTCAGTAATGGTTGTAGCTTTAGTGAGCCATTTGGGTTGTATCCCATAAAGGATGTCATGTTGGTTTTAGACACATGGACATGAGAATAATTTTCTTATGGTGAATATACTTTCAAGACAATCATGGTGCAAAGATGATATCCATATGTGTTCTAGCATTATGAAACCTCCCTATCTAAGAGGGAGTGTTGATGATTGTAGAATTGGGAGGTATTCTCTAACAATTCGGTCCCCAAATAAGATAAATAATAAATAAGTATTTATAAGTATAAGTAAGTCATATTCATCAATGATGCAAGTATTCCCCTACAAGTAAAAAATGGAAAATATAAAACAAGTATAAATAAAGAGGACTCCACATCAATTTCACACAACAAGAAGGTTCTCTCAAGTAATCTAATCAAGTGTACAAGAGAGAGAACAATAAGTATGAAGGCAAGAGGAAGGCCAACTCTAGGTTTGCTATCTTTGGGAGAGTTTCTTCTTTTCCTCTTGGGTTTATCTACATCTTTTCAATGTGATTTGTATCTTGATATGAATGTCTAAATAAAAAATGTTGTTGGGTTTTCTTCCCTTGTGTAGAATGGTTTCCAAGGATAAAAATATTTGTGTCTTTGTGTTTTTGTGCATGGTTATCTTTTAGTGATCCTTATTTATTTCTGTTGCAAATAAAGATTGAAATTATATTGCTATATTAAAATTTCAATAGCTATAGTATCAACAAGAGGGAATAGTCATTTTTAGTTTAGTTTTTTCAAGTACTACTCAATGTAGTAGTAGTTCCATTCCAATAGTATGCATGAATCTAACTTCTTAACTGTGCTCTAGTGGATATATTTTAGTTGGGTTTTAACCTAGTAGGATGACATGAAGCCATGATGGATCCATTATGAAATAAGTTAAGTAATGGGGAAATGGATTTCAATAAGGTACATAACATTATTGGTTTCAATGTAAATTCATTTGGAGGTGGAAGAGGATTTTGGATGCCTCTAATGTTAATATTTCATATGCTTAGCTAGATATCATTAGTGTTTAATCCAAATTCAAAACAGTAGCATATGAAAAATCACTGAAAGACACAAAATCACAAAATAGACACAGTATTTATCTTGGGGAATTACCAAGGGGAAGAAAACCCAACAAAAATTACTCTGTATAAGATGTATAAGATAAAACCCCAAAACATGTATTCTCCTCCTTGTCGGTATGTCTCTCTTTCTCTTTTGTGCATTGCACAAGTGAGTGAGTCTGTGTTGTAATGAGGAACAAAACTCCTCTATTTATACACTTTAAGTCACTTGAATTTTACCGTAACAAGTTGGCCCCACTAAATAGATTGGTATGACTTCACCTAGGAAGAATCAAAACAATATTATATATTATTCATTGGGGTACTATTGACCCGATGTTGGAGTAGTAATACATCCTTAGTATATAGTTTATACCTTAGGCTAACTTGATTTTCCTAAATTTCATTAATGTCCTATGGTTTAGACTTAGGAGAGTTAATCCAACAATATATCTAGTTATTTTGGCCTGTTCACACCTACAACAATGCCTGGTTTTGTCAACCTATCCCATGTTCTCCCTCATTAATGCATTGGAGCACTACCTCCTTGATTTGTGGGGCGCTGGTTTGACTAAGTGCGCTAGGGGTGTATCTAGCCTATTTTAGCTCTCTTAGGAGAATTTATTGCCACCTAAAGCACCCCACTTGCATCTATATTCTCACCCATGCATTCTTTAGAGTATTTAATGACCCACCACACCTCACCAACACTCACACATCAATTTGAGTATGTTTGGTCTGAGTTGGGTCTCCATTGGTCCACCTAGGAGGGATTGAGGTTATTTCTCACATTGAAACATGTAAAAATCCAATTGGCTTCCAGATCCACTCAAATTTGTCCATTGTATTATAAATGATGTATGATAATAATTTGAAAAGTATTCAACACCTTTCACACGTGTTGTTCCATCTATTTTCTGTCTCTTTGTTTTCTCTTGCATCTTTTTTCAAACACTTTGATGGTAAAATTGTTCCATCTCCTAGATCTTGTTTGAGATGAAATTCTCACATGGTATTAGAGCTAGTTGGATTTGAAAACAAATCTTATGAGGTTTGAGTTGCTGTTTAGGGCATATTTCTAGTTTATGTGAGTGTTTTTCATTGCAGGTTTTTACAACAAATTCATGGATTCGAGAGTTGTTCCTCTCCTTTCCCCATTCTACTATTCTAAATGAAAGTCGAATATGTGTGCATATATCAAGAGGAAATGTCTCTATTATGTGTCTATTAGTGTTGTGAGAGAACCAGAGTCTTGTCAAGAGAAGGATGCTTGGCTTAATGACAATGATAGATCCTATGGAACTATGTGTCTAGCTATACCTCCTACAATGTGCTACAACCTTGATTCTAATGATTATCCATTAGAGATTTGGATAAATATAGATGAAGCTCTTGACATGCAGCATGAACATGTGAGCTATATGGAGAGAAAGCAAATGGGAACCTGCTTATGTGTTCTTCCTATGATCTCGGGCTCATGCATTTCTCAAGAAGCTGTTCAAAATGAAGAAGAAGAAATAGCCAAAGATTCAACAAATGATCTAGCTCAAGTTTCTTCCTCTATGGCTTCCTCTCCTTGTCAAGAAGCTATATTTCATGAAGAGAGAATATGAATTGCTTCCATCACTATTGCTAAATATTTACTTTCACCCTTCACCTCTATGTCTTCTGTTACGAATGGGCAAGATGTATTGCTAGTTGATGTCCATAGCGAGCCTTCTCTAGAATATGGGTTTTCTTCAAATGAGAGTATTGGTTCTAAAAATGGATATGTTTCCTCCACCATCACTAGTAGAGTTCCTTCAAGTTCATATGAATATGGAGAAGCTTTTTCCATCACAATGGCATATTTGGGACTTTTGTTCCACATTCTTGCTGTTGATTACAACCTTCATTCGAAGTTGATGGTTCAAGATCCTTATGACTCACTTGGGGCCACCTATTCTCAAGCAATTACAGTCTCTTTCAGGCATGGCATCCTG
The DNA here is from genome assembly GCA_001517045.1 of Pseudotsuga menziesii. Classification (NCBI taxonomy): domain Eukaryota; kingdom Viridiplantae; phylum Streptophyta; class Pinopsida; order Pinales; family Pinaceae; genus Pseudotsuga; species Pseudotsuga menziesii. The sequence goes on along the minus strand of LPNX010767658.1, from coordinate 70,972 downwards.
TGTGGTTCGAATTCCCCACATGGCATCCTGTTTGGTTTGAATTACTCACCTGGCGGTTTGACGTTCAAATATAAAGAGTATTATTTGCTCTCCCATCAGTGCATTTCAATTGTTCTACATGGTCTAAGGATTCATCATGTAGTTTTTCCTGAGTTGATTGAGCACATTCCTCTTCGTCCCAAGAAGAAGATTCCTCCAGACATTTTTTTTAGTTTGGAAGTATCTACATATTTTGTTTCTATTTCATAATCCATTTTTGAGGGGAGGTTTTTCCCATGAGGTTTTCCTCCCTGCCTCTGTTACATGGATTAATAAAATTTGTAAAAGGGTGAATTGTGCCTTAGTTTCCAAGGCCTCAAACACTAAATTGTACTAAGTTTGGATTAAAGGAGAGTGTTGGAGCAGTAATACATCCTTAGTATATAGTTTAGACCTTAGGCTAACTTGATTTTCCTAAATTTTATTAATGTCCTATGGTTTAGACTTAGGAGAGTTAATCCAGCAATATATCTGGTTATTTTGGCCTATTCACACCTACAACAGCACCTAGTTTGGTCAACCTAGCCCATGTTCCCCCTCATTAATTCATTGGAGTGCTACCTCCTTGATTTGTGGGGCCATGGTTTGACTAAGTGCATTAGGGGTGTATCTAACCTATTTTAGCCCTCCTAGGAGCATTTATTGCCACCTAAAGCACCCCAATTGCCTCTATCTTCTCACCCATGCATGCCTTGGAGTCTTTAATGACCCAGTTCACCTCACCAATACTCACACATCAATTCGAGTATGTTTGGGCTGAGTTGGGTCTCCATTGGTCCATCTAGGGGGTATTGAGGTTATTTCTCACATTGACACATGTACAAATCCAATTGGCTTCCAGAGCCACTCAAATTTGTCCATTGTATTATAAATTATGTATGTTAATAATATCACAAATAATCAACACATTTCACATGTGTTGTTCGAGCTATTTTCTGTCTCTTTGTTTTCTCTTGCATCTTTTGTCAAACACTTTGATGGTGAAATTGTTCTAGCTCCTAGATCTAGTTTGAGATGCAATTATCACACCCGACTTACAACATATTCTTTATCTCATGACTCTATGATGACCAATTATAATAATAACATCTCTATGGAGGAATAATAACATCTACCTTGGGTTACATTAGTAAAATTCATTTAGAATATCCTTTGAAGTTAGAATATTTCAACGGTCTTCCTTAACGAGAAGGGAAATATACTAACAACAACATAATAAACTATAGGACTAATGAGAGAGATAATATTTAGTAGTATGAAGGTAATATATATATATACGTCGTAGGAAGTTTTCAACAATCATCAGTAACTGGAACAATTAATCTTCAATGTCTTCATCTTCTGCAGCAACACTTCAATATTTCAATCCTTCATGGAAACACTTCAATATTCTTGATCCTTTGAAGTAGTACTTGATATTATTGATCATTTGCATCAACACTTCAACCTTCTTGGTACTTTGCAGTAACACTTTGATCTTCTTGATCCTTTGCAACAACACTTTGATCTTCTCGATCCTTTGCAACACAACTTTGATCTTCTTGATCCTTTGCATCAACACTTTGATCTTCTTGATCCTTTGTAGTCACACTTCAACATTTTCGATCCTTTCCCGCCACAGTTCCTATAGTACACATGATATCTTTGCACGATGACCAATCCCTATCACTTAGGACATAGTTCCAAGGATGATACAATCCTCCATCAGCATACTCCACTTTAATGAGGAGGGTCAATAGTATTGACCATATGATTCATCCACAAATGAATTCAGGACCATATTATTCGCAAGGATTCATTGTAGACCATCCTCATTCTGTTAGAGCTAGGACCAATCCAAGCAAGTGTTATACTACGGCATATACATGTACATGTAGGCATACTCTCCATGCAAGAGTATTTTCTACAATTGCAGATCTCGACCGCACTTAGATGCATACCTTGTTGTCTGCAAGGAATCATTGTAGGACATCCTCCGTGTAAAATATATGCCTAATCCATGTGAGTGTTATACTACGGTGTTTGTGAGTACTCATCATACGACATCCTCAAAATTAAAGCTAGAACAATTCACAAGTGAATGTCAGACTACAAAATCCACATATAAATGTAGGTACACTCTCCATGTGAGAGTAAAATATGAAAGGAATATCTCAATCGCACCTAAATGCAGTCCCTGTAGTTCATAAGGACTCATCATAGAGCATACTCAACTTAAAGTCTAGGACCACTCCTAAGAGAGTGTTATTCTACGACATCCACAAATGAATGTGGGTACACTCTCCATGCGAGAGTAACATCTGTAGGGCCATCCTTTGATAGTAATGACCACTCTCCAGAACAAAGTGTTATTTCCTACAAGACCATCCACAGGCAAATATATTATCATCCATAGGTGAATTTTGGACCTTGTCACCATCTTCAAGCACACTTCGCCTCTTTAATACTGGAGATTCACTGTCATTACATCATCAATGATGGTCTTATCATCACTCCCCATTTCTAGGGAGGATCCATATCATCAACCTTCTCCCCCTTTGTACGAGGAGGGTTCATATCTTCGAGCTATTCTTCCTTTCCAAGGAGAGTCCATATCTTCAAATTTCTCCTCCTTCTCGAATAGAATCGATATCGTCATCATTCCTTCTTGCAAGGAAATTTTGTAGTATCATCAATGTTCCTCCTTGCAATAAAAGTCTTTTCTGACTACCCCAATATTGTCACAAAAATATTCAAACTTTACTTGAGATAGAGGCTTGGTCAACACATCAACAACTAGTTCATCAATACTCACATAATGGAGCTTTATAGCTCCCTTTTGTACCATATCCCTTATATAAAAGTATCGTATTTCTATGTGCTTTGATTTATCATGGAAAAAATTATTATGTGTCATATTTATATAAATATCAGTGTCACAAAGAATCATTGTGGTATCCAACTCCATGTCAAATATACCTGACATCAGTTTCGAAAGCCATATCGCTTCACAACTAGTGGAGCAAGATGCTATGTAGTTTTCTTCAGCTATGTTGAGAGAAACATTGGGTTGTTTCTTACTAAACCATGAGAATGTGGTGAATTCCATACAATAACATCCACATGAGGTGGTATTTATTTCTGCAGAACTTCCTTCCCAATCTAAATCTGTATATCCATACAATCTATAGTAATGATCTCTAACATAGTATAGTCCAAAGTCTATCGTAGCTTTTAGGTACCTCATCACATGCTTTGAAGCTATCAGGTGAACCTGTCTAGGTTTAACTAGATACTAACTTAAGGTGTTCCCATCAAAGCATATATATGGCATTGTATTCATCAGATACATCAATGACCCAATTCTGTCTATACTGATTCATATCCACTAACTCTAACGATTCATCAGATAAAAAATTTAGGTTGGTGTCCATGGGTGCGGCCATGGATTTACAATCGAACATATCAAATCTTTTCAATATTTATACTGCATGCTTTCCCTGGTTCAGAAATATTCCTTCTGGGCTCTCCCACACTTCCAGTCTGAGGAAATAATGAGTTAATCCAATATCTTTCATCTTGAATTCTTTAGCTAGCTTCTTCTTTCTTTCTGCGATCTGCTTCCCATTTCTAGTTAGAAGTAGATCATCTACATACATTAATAGTATAAAAACTTCATCATCCATAATATGCATGTAAATTTTAGGATCAACATTAATTTTGGTAAATCCCAAGCTTGTCAAGAAGCTATATATTCTACCATATCAAGCTCAAGGAGCTTGCTTCAGCCTATACAGATCCTTTTTCAACTTACATACATGAGCCACTCTGTATTCAACTTAAAATACCTATGGTTGTTTGATTTAAACCTATTCCTTAATCATACCATGCAGGAAGGTTGTATTTACATCCATCTGGTGTAGATCTCAGTTCATCTTGGAAGGAAGTGCCATGATAGTTTTGATGTCAGTGTACCTTGATATTCGAAAAAATGTTTCTTCATGATCCATCCCCTCTTTCTGAGAGAATCCTCTAGCCACAAATATTTCCTTTTACTTTTCAATACTTCCATCAGCAACATGTTTTATCTTATAGATCCATTACAAAGATACCACACTCTTGTTTTCTCACTTGGGTACTATATCCCAAACATCATTCTTCATTATTGACGGGTATTCTTGTTGATGTATATGTAACTTCGAAATATATTTCACTTGTATTTCTTATATATTGTAACCCGATGTTTATTTTGGGATGTACTTGAGTCATGTCATGCCTCGATGTTCCTATCAGGAAGTTATATAATGTAAACAAGTCATGTCAAGTCATTGTGGGTAACCCTCCTATTGGTTAAGGGTTAAAGTCCCCACAATTCCGGGGCATTAGGGTTATTAGACTCTCCTAGTGAGGTCGAACCTAGTAGGGTTTAGTCAAGTTGGGAATTAGTATAAATAGAGAGCTGGCCTCTCTATTTATCACATATCTCACATACATTCAAGTGTATCGCATAGTTGAGGAAGGAGAAGACACCGAGGCTAGATAGAAAGAAGGTTATTACTGTCGGGAGATCACCTTACTGTTTTGGGTTCTACTTTTGGTGCTGAATCTATATCTGAGGAAGTTGCAGGGTTTTCACCATTTATGGTTTCCCCAAGGATAAACACTATGTTCATTGTCTCTTGTGTTTGATTGATGTGCTTGTTATTCTCTCAGTTAAAGATCCTAATATATTGCTAGCTTAATGATAAAAAGCTAACTTGGTATCAAAGATAACATGAGAAGAAGACACTGTGCAACTGCGAGAACTAGGGATTCCTACTTAGTGGATCTTCCTCCACATATTTTTAGCAAAATAAGGTTGGATTAACTCTCCTCCTTAGGGCGCATCTTTCTATCAAAGAAGAATCCAATTATGAGGTTTTTCAGTTTTGGACCCAACACTGCTGCCGAAAATTAGGGCTTTTCACAGAAGAGGAAATTTTTAGTGAGCCTAGGCCTGGATTGATCTCCTCCCCAAAATCAAAGTTAGGGATCAAATTCAAAGCATTTGGTTGGACAAAACTTTGGAAAAGCAAAACCCTAATTTTCTACTGAACCAGCATCGCAGGATTTCAGCTCCAAATACAGATCCAACATCTTGACCTGGTAAGATCTAAATATTTTGTATTTCCATTTGAGGTTCTTAGTTAATATGTCTCATCATACGAAGCTTGTTGAAAATCTTGAGGGAGCCGATAACTTCGAAGCCTGGAAGTATAGGATCTCCCTGGTCCTGAAAGAAAATGAGTTGGACTCCTATATCAATGAGGAGGTTCCAGTTCCAGAGGGAGATGAGGATAAGGCCTTACATAAGAAGAAGTTGGTTATGGAAAAGAGGATTATTGCTGATTCAATCAAGAATCACCTCATACCACAGGTGTCCTCCCTCAAGACACCTAAAGCTATGTTTGATTCCCTAACCAAATTGTTTGAAGGGAAGAACATAAATAGGAAGATGACTCTGAGAAACCAATTGAAGAATGTAAAGATCCAGAATGCTGAGACTATCCAGTCTTACTTTACAATGGTATCTCAGATCAAGGAACAGCTGAAAGCAGCACATGAAGAAGTGGAAAATGCAGAGATTGTGATGACCACCTTGAATGGTCTCCCTAGATCATGGGACTCTTTCATTCAAGGCATCTGTGCCAGAAAGAAGTTAGTGAAGTTTATCATACCATGGGAAGATTTCTCTCAAGAAGAAACTCAAATAGCAGCTCTAGAAGAGAATATGGGGAATGAAGATCAAGCTCTCACAGTTCACTCCAAGAAAACTAGAAGGAACCATCATCACTCCAAAGGTAAGATCTCACACCCTAAAAGTGATCTGTTTACCATTAGATGTTACACATGTGATGAGAAAGGTCACATATCCATATTCTGCCCTAATAAAGGGAACTTAAAGAAGAATAAGGAAAACAAGAGAAGACATCAAGCTCATGCTACAGAGGATGATGAAACTTCCACAAAGAGAGTCAGACAAGAAAGTGATTCTTCAAGTGATGAAGAATATGTGCTGATCTTCACTCTTATGGGAACTACTTCACATGGAAGCAATGATTGACTCATAGACAGTGGTGCTTCCAAGCACATGATGGGATTCAAAGAATCATTCGTGAAGCTATCTGAACATGAGTCACCTCACAAGGTGAAACTTGCGGATGACTACAAGTATCCAATAAAAGGTAGTGGTGAATCCTCCTATATACTAGACTCTAGAAAGTCTATGAAGATGAAGAATGTATTATTTGTTCCAGGACTAAAGAAGAATCTCCTCTCCATATCTGCATTAGATGCAAAAGGAATGAGGTTTGCTTTCGTAGATGTCCAGGTTCTTATGTGGCCAAAGGGAAAGACTTTTGATGATGCAATAGTGATTGGGAAACAAGAAGGAGGTATATACAAGTTGAAGGGTCAACCAGAACAGTATTTGGTTCATGACTCAGTAGAACCAAATGAAATTTGGCATAGAAGGCTTGCACATGTGCATTATAGAGCACTACCACTTGCAAGCAAAGCTATTGAAGGTATTCCAGAAATTCAAGCAAAACATGATGGAGTCTACAAAGGATGTTCAAAAGGAAAGAATACAAAGAAGACATTTCCAAGTAGCAAGAGCAAGGCAAAAGGAATCTTGGAAATCATCCACTCCGATGTATGCGGACCAATGTCATCAAGTTCTCTATGCGGGTATGCATACTATGTTTCTTTTATTGATGAATTTTCTAGGAAGACATGGATTTACTTCATGAAGAACAAATACGAAGTATTCAGCAAGTTCAAGGAATTCAAAGCCTTGATCGAGAACCACATTGAAAAGAAGATCAATAATTTTCGATCAGATAATGGCAGAGAATTTACTTCGAATGAGTTCAAAAAACTATGTAAAGACTTGGGGATTAAGAGGGAGTTGTTCACTCCTTATAATCCACAATAGAATGGGATTATGGAAAGGAAGAATAGAACTATCATGGAAGCTGCAAGAGCTATGATTCATGATTAAGCTCTTCCTATGCATATTTGGGGAGAAGCAGCCAGAACAACAGTGTATGTATAGAACTGTACTCCACATAGAGTACTCGAGAACATCACTCTTGAAGAAGTCTTCTCCAGCAAGAAACCAGAAGTCAGCCATCTCAGAATATTTGACTGTCCAGTGTACATACACATTCCAAAAGAGAAGAGGATGAAATTAGATCCTTCAGGAAAGAAGGGTATATTTGTGGGATACTCTGAAAGCTTGAAGGCTTACAAAATATACTTCCTAAGGTTCAAGGAGATTGACATCAGCGAGGATGTAACATTTGATGAAGATTCATCCTACATCAAATCAAGAAAGAAACCTATTGAAGAACCTGAAGAAGCAGAAGCTCCCATAATTCATGATACAATCATGAATGAAGAAACTCAAGAAGAAGATCGAGAATTTGAAGAACCACAAAGACCTGTAGATCCACCACATGAGAAGAATCCTCACAAGAGGAAACCTGCTTGGGTATGAGAGATTATCCAAGGTGCCGAAAGATATGGGGTTCTAGAAGAGAATCATAGAGAAAGAAAGAGGACCAGATCCTTTTGCAGTTATGTAGCATTACTATGTGATTTCATTGATAAAGAGCCTTCCAATTATGAAGAAGCGGTAGGATGGAAAGAATGGAAGGATGCTATGATAGAAGAGTATCAATCGATTATGAATAATGATGTTTGGGATGTTTTCCCAAGACCAGAAGGGAAGTTAGTTGTGACTTCCAAGTGGATCTACAAGATTAAGCATGTTGCATACAGTAGCATAGAGAAATTTAAAGCAAGACTCATTGCTCATGGTTTCTCCCAGAAAGAAGGAATAGACTATGAAGAAACCTTTGCACCTGTAGCCAGATACACTTCCATGAGATCGGTACTTACTCTGGCTGCAGTGATGAAATGGAAGATACACCAAATGGATGTCAAGACTACCTTCTTGAATGGTGTAGTGGAAGAGGAAGTGTATATGGAGCAGCCACTCAGTTTTGAGACACATGACAGGGAGTCTCATGTGTGTAGATTGAAGAAAGCCTTGTATGGATTGAAACAGGAACCCAGGACATGGTACAGAAGAATTGATAGCTTTCTATCTAGTTTGGGCTTTACCAAGAGTAAAGCAGATTCTAACCTTTACTACATGGTTGAAGATGGAAACCCAGTGATGCTCCTACTATATGTAGATGATCTGTTTGTGACAGGTATGGATGGATTGATTGCTGATACGAAGAGAAATATTTTTTCCGAGTTCAAAATGAAGGACTTGGGTATGATGCATTATTTTCAAGGTATGGAGGTGTGGCAGAATATAGATGGAATCTTCCTTGGACAAGGGAAGTATGCAATAGAGATTCTAAAGAGATTTGGGATGATGGATTGCAAGGCATTGACCACACCTATGGCATCAAATCTGAAGCTATTGAGTGATGCTTAATCAGAGTCGATTGATGCCATGATGCATCTTCAGATGATTGGGTCCATGATGTACCTGATGAACACGAGACCAGATATTTTCTTTGCCATGAACACCTTGAGCCAATACTTGACAGATCCGAGACATGTTCACTTGACTACTGTAAAGCACATTCTAAGGTACCTAAAGGGTATAGTTGATTATGGGCTCAAGTATAAGACTGATCAAAGGATTAACCTGGAGGGATATGTTGATTCAGATTGGGCAGGAAGTGCCATCGATAGGAAGAGTACTTCAGGGTGTTGCTTCAGTATGGGATTAGGTGTGATCTCTTGGTTTAGCAGGAAGCAATATTGTGTGGCACTAAGTATAGCTGAAGCAGAATATGTCGCATCCTATTCAGCTAGTTGTGAGGCAGTATGGCTAAGGAAGCTACTGTCTAATTTATTTGATCTCTAGTTAGATGCTACCTGTATATACTGTGACAACCAAAATTGTGTAAAGTTTTCAAAGAATCCAGTATTCCATGACAAGTCGAAGCATATCAAGATCAAGTATCACTATGTCATGGATATGGTACAGAGAGGAGCAGTGAAGCTCCAGTATGTTGTGATGGATGAAGAGATAGCTGATGTGTTGGCTAAGCCATTGGCTAGGGTGAAGTTTGAGTACTTCAGGGAGAATCTTGGTGTTCTCCAGATCGAGATTTCTCCTAAGAGGAAGTGATGTGTCTGTGCTGTGCCCTTTTGACATGGTGAGAGGATTGGTTCCTTCCATGGTTAGATGTAAGTGCTCTGCCCTTCCGACGTGGTGAGAGGATTGGTTCCTTCCATGGTCGGATGTAAGAGTTGTGACATGATGAGAAGATTGGTTCCTTCCATTGTCAGATGTATGTGATGATCCCAAATCCATCATGAAAAAGGGTTGGCTCTGTGAAGACACATCTAGTATGAAAAAGGACTAGCTCTGTGAAGACTCATCTAGTATGAAAAAAGACTAGCTCTGTGTAGATGCCACATCTAGTATGAAAAAGGAATATCTCTATGAAGACTCATCTAGTATGAAAAAGGACTAGCTCTATTAAGGATCATATAGTATGAAAAAGGACTAGCTCTGTGTAGATGCCACATCTAGTATGAAAAAGGACTAGCTCTGTGAAGACCCATCCAGTATGAAAAAGGACTGGCTCTGTGTAGATGCCACATATAGTATGATAAATGAATAGCTCTGTGATGATACATCCAGTATGAAAAAGGACTGGCTCTGTAGATGTACATCTAGCATGAAAAAGTGTTGGCTCTATAGAAATTCCTATGACGAGAAGAATCAAGAGATAGCACCCGTGATGATGACCCAATGATGATCCAGATCGAGTGATGATGATACAGATCCAGTGATGATGATCCAACAATGATGATATAGATTGAGTGATGATCGAGATCCAGTGATGATGTCCAGTGATGATCTAGATCGAGTGATGATCTAGATCCGATGATGAAGATGACTTGATGATGAAGATGACTTGAAGATGAAGATGACCTGATGATGAAGATGAATTGAAGATGAATACAAATTGAATATGAATATGACTTGAAGATGAAAAGGACTCGATGATGATCCAAAAGATGTCGAAAGTGAACCCAAGTGTTAGAACAATTACACTCACAACAATTGCCAATTACACATGCAAATTACTCACAAAAGAGACTGAATATGGAGCTGAACACTAATCTGTATTGAATAAGTGTACAACATCCAACCCTATGAATTCATAGACTGCCACAATAAATAGTTACATGAGATATTCGAATGCATGAATATGCCATTCAAATTTAGTCAAAAGCAGGCTTACTAAATCTAAGCAAATCCTCCATAGGTGCATAAAGCACATTCCAAATATGTCTAGGAGCTCGCGAATTGGAAAAAGCAATTACACAAGCTAATAGATGGTGGAAGGACAACTCATACATGCTTTTCATAGGAGAAAAGAGTGGAGGATGATGAGGACAAAAAACAAGTTAACTTCACCTAGTCAAACTTTCCCAATTGCCTTAAAACTCAGAAAAAGCAGGCAATAAGGAAGAAAAGGCAGACATGCACTAGGGAGGCCAAGAATAAAGTAGATTTGATTCTAGGAGGTTTCCCAAGCGCTCCATGACTCAAATTTAGCAAGTTTGACCACTATGGATGTGTGGAGGACAACTTGCATAAGGTGGAATATGGAAACTAGGCAAATAAGACAAAAATTGGATTAATTAATGTCTAAGGTAGCTAACTATGGGTTGATTATTCTAACACCCCCCCTTAAGCATGAATTATGAGTAATATATCAGAAAATTATAGGGCCTAGAAACAAGGATTAGTCACCCTTTACATACTGCATGTCCATTTAACCAAATAAAGAGGCAAAAACCCAATGGGAAAAATCCTCCCTTAAACATGGACTATAAAACAAAATTTGGAAATCTCGTCATCACTCATGCTTCACAGCATGATTAGAAATCCCCAGCAGTGATTTGAGATTTCTAAATGTCTTCTCACAAAAAAATTTGGTGAAGGTATCAGCTACTTGTTCTGAAGATGAACAAAAGAGTAGGTGAATGGTGCCATCATGCACAAGCTGTCTGATGTAGTGCATATGGATCTCAATGTGTTTGGTTCTCTACTTCTAAACTTGATCATTGAATATTTGAATGGTAATTTGATTATCACAATAGATAGTAGTTGAGTATTCTAATTCAAATCCACACTCTCCAAGTAACCCCTTCAACCATAAACATTGAGTTGTTGCATTTACAACTCCTCTGTACTCTACTTTTGTAGATGAGAGTGCAATGGCACTCTGTTTCTTGCTTGACCAGCTGATTGCCCCTTTTGCAAGCATGAACACATATCCTGATGTTGAATTTCGATCTGTGTTGTCATCTTCCCAATCACTGTCAATAAACCCAATCAAATCAATATCAGACTCTTTCTTTATAGAAGATCCCATGAGTCCTCATTCCCTGAACAAAGTTAAGGATCCTTTTGGCTTCTTTCCAATGGATTTCACGAGGCTGATCCATGTATCTTGAAGCCACACTTACTACATAAGAAATATCAGTTCTAGTATGTGTAAGATACAACAAACATCCAATCAATTGCCTATACAATGTATTGTTTACCATAGGTGAAGAATCAACTTCTTCAAGCTTCACTCCTGAAAGGAAAGGAGTCTTGCTTGGCTTGCAAGCCTTCATTTTGAATTTGTTCAAAAAATCCAAGGCATACTTGGATTGATGCACTTTGATTCCATCTTTGTTTTGAGCAATCTCGAGCCCCAAGAATTGGCTCAATAGCCCAAATTTGTCATGGAGAAGGCATGGTTCATTGCATCCTTCAAGGAGGCAATTTCATATTTTGAGCTTCCTGTAATGAGGAGGTCATCAAAATACAAAAAAATTATCATTAATGAACCATGAATTAGCTTCAAATAGACATTTGGATCTGACTTGCATCGAACAAAATTCAGTGATAGCAGAAAGCTATCAATCTTGGCATACCAAGCCCTGGGGGCTTGCTTAAGCCCATACAATGACTTCTTTAGCCTGCACACAAGAGATGGGTTAGTAGCAAATCCTTGAGGCTGCTGCATGTATATCTCTTAAGTGAGATGTCCATTCAGGAAAGCACACTTCACATCCATGGCTAAGGCTAGCCTGATGGAGTCCATCTTTTCCACTGGTGCAAAGGTCTCATTGTAGTCTATGCCATGAACCTATGAGTAGCCCTTGGCTACAAATATTGCCTTGTAATTCAGAGTTGAACCATCAGCATCAAATTTGGTTTTGTAGAACCACTTACACTGAACTAGCTTCCTCCCTGGGGGAAGATCAACCAGCTCCCAAGTGTTGCTCTTCTGGAGTGAGCTGAACTCTTCCTTCATGGCTGCTTGCCATATTGGATCATTTTCTACATATTCATATGTATGTGGATCTGATTTAATCATCAGATAGCATTTCTCTGCAAACATAGGATCTTTCATGCATAGAGAACTCTCAAACTGAGATCTAGTCCTCCTAGGATCATTAGGATTTCCAGCTAGTTCTCCAGCTGCATGAATGGTCTTGGCTGCCCATTTTGGTCTTGTAGGACTGTTATGATCTGCAATCAAATCATAATTATCAGACATATTAGAATCATCATGTTCAACTATCTCTTCACTTACATTCATAGGTTCTGGTGGTGAAGAGGATTCTCCAACTTCCACTACTGCTAGGGGCTCTTCTTGAAACTGAACACACCTTTCAATGAAGTCTTTGTTTGTGCTCAAATTGATAAGCTTGTACCCTTTTGAATATTCAGAGTACCCAAAAAATAGACACTCTTGGCTTTGGGGCTGCAAAGCCTTCCTCTTTTCTGTTGGAACTCTAGCCCAAGCCCTTGAGCCAAAAATCCTGAAATGGGTCACATCTGGCTTGTGCCCACTCCATGATTCAAAAGGAGTCATACCATCAAGTTGTTTATGAGGCACCCTATTATGGATATAGGCTGCATATTTTATAGCTTTGGCCCAGTACTTTGGTGGAAAATTCTTAGCCTCCATTATGCATGTTTCCATCTCTTTCAGTGATTTGTTCTTCCTCTCAGCAACACCATTCTACTATGGTGTGTAAGGGATAGAATGCTACATCTGAATACCTGCATCTGCACAATATTGAATAAACTCAGACTTGACATACTCACCACCATTTTCAAATCTGAGGACCTTGAGTTTCCTCCCAGACTGGTTTTCAACCAAAGCCTTAAAGACTTTGAAGAGGCCAAAAACTTCAAACTTGCGTTTCAGGAAGCAAACCCAGCAATACCTGGAAAATTCATCTATGAAAGTCAATGCATATTTGGCCTGAATCATTGAAATATGAGGAATTGGGCCAGCAACATCACTATGGATCAACTCAAGAGGTGCAGAGGTTCTCTCATGACTAGCTCTCTCAAATTTATGCTCTGGGTGTTTTCCTAGGATGAAAACTTGACAGACTCCTTTGGAAAACTTAATCTTTGGTAACCCTATGACCATTTATTTTTCACTAAGATCAGAAAGATACTTGTAATTTAGGTGGCCAAATGTTTCATGACATAGCTTGCTTTCCTGATTAGCATGAATAAGAAGAGCAGAGGGGTTTGAGTAGGGTAGGAAGTGTGAGAACATGTATACATTCGAAGTATGATTTGCAACTCCTTTTGCAACGACTTTACCACTTGAGATCTCTGTGATCTCAAATTCATCAAGGGATAATATGACCTTCTTTGGAGACCCTGTGTGGGTCATCTGATACACTGATAAGAGGTTAGAGGCAAGACCTAGAACATACAACACATTACTGAACTTACCATGGTCAAGATCAATCCTCCCTTTGCCCAAACTTTCAGTGAGAGAGTCATCTCCCAATACTATTGGTGGACCTTTCGACATGTCAAGTGAGGTGAATTCCTCCTTGGTCGAAACCATATGTCTTGAAGCTCCAGAATCAATGATGAAACTAGGTGAGCTTGATGTGCCAACAACCAATGCATGAAATCTCTCTCTGTGTTCTGAATTTGATCCTCCTTCCCTCTTCTTTGAGCTGTCTAGAAGGGAGATTCCATTCTTCTCTAGGAGTTGGGTCAGCATGTCTATTTGCTTCTTCATGCAGGATCTTTCAGAATGATTTCCCTTACTGCAGTATGCATACTTGCTCATTTCTCCTTTGTTCTTCTTCTTCTGGGGGTTCTTCTTGGAACCTTGAGGCTCCTCTGGAGACTTGTTTTTGTCTCTCTTTTGCTCAGGTGGATTTTTAGCTTTCTTCTTGATTTTGAATCCACCCTTGAATATATAGCAACCAGAGCTTGGTCTTTGGATGGTTTGATGGTTCCCATCATCACCAATTTATCTTGTTCTTATGTGAGAGATTCCATGAAATCTGCAAGGCTATGCATTTTCTAGGCTTGAGCTGTCAACTTTGTGGCATAGAAGGTCGAAAAAAACACTGAATAGTCAGGGCCAAGCTTCGAGAGTACGTCCAAGACCAGCTGATCATCATTGTTTTCAATCCCACATTGTTTTAGTTGCAAAACAAGTGCTTTGAACTTGGAAAAATAGAGTTGCAGGGATTCAAAGCTATTGGGACTCAGGGAGATAAATTCATTTTCAATTTGATGTCCACTCATCTCATCTGTCTTTCCAAAAATATCAACAATATTCTCCCATACTTCATTTGGTGATGTCAATCCATCAAGATGGAAAAGGAGGTCTCTGGATATGCTCAGACATAGGAGACCATAGGCCTCATCCCTCCTGTTGTGCCATTTAATCTTCTCTGCAGCTGCATTGGGATCTACTTATGTTGCCATAGTCACTCTGTAGAGGCATTTCAATCTCAACAATATCTCCATATTTTCTTTCAATTCAAATAAGTTAAATGGAGTCAAGATGATCTTTTGAGATTGATCCATAGCTCAGAAATTGTCCCGTCAGTCAGCAGAATGCTCCCAGTCAATGATGTCAAAACTGTAAAACAAATTGGAAGGAGAGAAATCGATCTACAAAGGATTTTATACCATGTGGAAATTGAACCCAGGTGTTATAACAATTACACTCACAACAATTGCCAATTACACATGCAAATTACTCACAAAAGAGACTGAATATGGAGCTGAACACTAATCTATATTGAATAAGTGTACAATAGCCAACCCTATGAAGTCATAGGCTACCACAATAAATAGTTACATGATATATTCGAATGCATTAATATGCCATTCGAATTTAGTCAAAAGCAGGCTTACTAAATCTAAGAAAATCCCCCATAGGTGCATAAAGCACATTCCAAATCTGTCTAGGAGCTCATGAATTGGCAAAAGCAATTAGGAAAGATAATATATGGTGGAAGGACAAATCATACATGCTTTTCATAGGAGAAAAGTGTGGAGGATGATGAGGACAAAAAACAAGTTAACTTCACCTAGTCAAACTTTCCCAATTGCCTTAAAACTCAGAAAAAGTAGGCAATAAGGCAGAAAAAAAAGAAATGCGCTAGGGAGGCTAGGAATAAAGTAGATTTGATTCCAGGAGGTTTCCCAAGCACTCCATGACTCAAATTTAGCAAGTTTGGCTACTATGGATGTGTGGAGGACAACTTGCATAAGGTGGAATATGGAAACTAGGAAAATAAGACAAAAAATGGATTAATTAATGTCTAAGGTAGCTAACTATGGGTTGATTATTCTAACAAAAGATAAAAAGAAGAAGACTTGTGCTGAAAACTATGTCGAAAGAATACCTTCCTAGTTAAGAGGGAGTGTTGATGTATATGTAACTTCAGAATGTATTTCACTTGTATTTCTTATATATTGTAACCCGATGTTTATTTCGGGATGTACTTGATTCATGTCATGCCCTGATGTTCCTATCGAGAAGTTCTATAATGTAAAAAATTAATGTCAAGTCATTATGGGTAACCCTCCTATTGGTTAAGGGTTAAAGTCCCCGCAGTTCCAGGGCACTAGGGTTATTAGAATATCTTAGTGAGGTCATCCCTAGTAGGGTATAGTCAAGTCAAGAATTAGTATAAATAGAGAGTTGGCCTCTCTATTTATCACACATCTCATACACACTCAAGTGTAGTGCATAGTTGAGGAAGGAGAAGACACCGGGGCTAGATAGAAAGAAGGTTACCGTTGTCGGGAGATCACCTTACTGTTTTGGGTTCTACTTTTGGTGCTAATTCTATCTCTGAGGAAGTTGTGGGGTTTTCACCATTTATGGTTTCCCCGAGGATAAACACTATGTTCATTGTCTCTTGTGTTTGATTGTTGTGCTTCTTATTCTCTTAGTTAAAGGTCCTAATATATTGCTAGCTTAATGATAAAAATGTAACAATTCTTTCGACATTTCTTCCACCCACTCTTTATTCTGGACAACTTCCTCATAGATGTGGGTTCTTGATCTACAAGGTCACACATCAAAGCTACATAACTGGAGAATGGATTTGAATTTTTTTCTTGTTCTTGTGGATCCTTCTAGAGCACCATATTTTTATGCTTCTTGTATGATATCTCTTACCCAAGCAAGTTTTCTCATTCGAGATATATCCATAGTAGGGGGTTCCTAAGGTTGTAGCACATCATGATCTTCATATGCTAATATTTCAGGAGACGTTTCAACTTCTACCTTTCTAGGAGGTACATCATATTCAATGTACTTTTTCAATATGACACCTTATGGATTTCTTAAGAGTTGTCACTTCATCAAATGTTACATTCCTAGAAATATATACGTCAAATGTTCATGAAATGTATGTCTTAAAGGCTTTACAGACTTCGTAGTATCCAACAAATATTCCCTTCTTTCTAGAAGGATACAACTTGGTTCTCTTATCTTTCAGAATATGTACATATATATATTGGACAACCAAATATATTGAGATGGATCAATTCAAGTTTCTTTCTTGTATATATTTCTTCAGGAGTATTGAATCCAAGAGCACTGTGAGATAATTTGTTTTTCACATACACTATTGTTCTTGTTGCTTCATCCCACAAGTGCATGGGCAGGTCTTGGTCATGAATCATTGTTTTCATTGCTTCCATAATGGTTCTATTCTTTCTTTCCATAACACCATTATGTTGAGGATGGTAGGGAGTGGTTAGTTACCTCTTGATTCCTTCCTCCTTACAGAATGCTTCAAATTATTTTGAAGTATATTATCCACCATTATATGATCTCAGTGTCTTGATTCTTATTTTTGAATGGTTCTCTATCAAGTATTTTAATTCCTTTAATTTCCCAAACAATTCACTCTTTTTCTTCAAGAAATATATCCATGTCTTTATTGAATAATCATCAATAAATGTGACAAAATATTCATATCCACTTAAATATGTGGAGGGAATAGGACCACATACATCATAATGAATTAATTCTAATGTACCTTTAGTCTTTGTTTCACTTTTTAGAAAGGGATTCTTGATGTTCTTTCCTCTTGCACATCCTTTGAAAGTTCCCTCATGATCAATCTTCAGATTTGGTAACCCTGTTACCACCTTACTCACATAGGATAGTGCTTTGTAGTTGATGTGAGCAATCCTCCTATGCCATAGTTCACTTGAGCTAGTGGTATCATGGATGAGGGTTGTCTCTGGATTTCCTTTGAGTTTGTATAGCCATAATTCTTCTTTACCAATGACCACAACATCTTCAAGTGTCTTTCCTTTGGACCACAAAAGTACTTTCCCATCTATAAAAGAAACTCTACATCCTTTCTTATCTAGTGTTGAGATGGAAAGTAGGTTCTTTTTCAAACCCAGTATTACCTCCTTCATATTCATGTAATTTATAGAGTTAATCTTGTAGCTTGATTCACCATTACCTTTTATGGGATATTGATAGTCATCTCCTAATGATACTTTCTGAGGAGATATCTTTTCTTCAATTCTTGATAGAGTTTGATTCTTCCTTGTCATGTGATTTGAAGCACCACTATCATTAAGCCATGTATCTTCTCCATGTGTTACAGACCCAGAGAGTGCAAAGAATAGTACATATTCTTCTACATCTTCTTCTTTTGTTAGTCTCTTTCGAGGTCTTTATTCTTCTTCCTCATCTTCATCTAGATGAGCATGATGTATTTTGTTCTTATTCTTCTTTGATGGGCACTCTCTGGCAAGGTTTCCTATCTTATGACAGTTATAGAATTGATACTTTGAGTACTAATATTTCTTCTTATTGCTTTATCTTTTCTTCTAATACTTCTTCTTTTAAGTTTTATGACTACCCTTCTAGAAGTTTGATTTCTTTATTCCTTTAGTATGGATGGCTAGAGCTTGATCATATTCTCTAAGTAGAGCTTCTATGTTAGCTACTCTAGCTTCTTCTTGAATTCAATCTTCCCAAACAATGTCAAACTTCATACTTTCTTTTCTGGCACACAGATTCAGTATGAATGAATCCCAAGGTCTAGTGAGACCATTGAGAGCAGTCATAACTAGTTCATACTCATCAAGGGTGTCTCCAACAACACTTAGTTGTTCCCTGAACTAGGATACCCTTTTGAATTAATATTGAATTTATTCTCCTTTTATCATATTGGTTCCCTTCAATTGAGCTATCGAATTCATATTTCTGTTGATGTTCCTTCCCTCATACATTCCAGAAAGTGCATCATACATTTTCTTTGGTGCCTTCTTAGATGACACTTGAGGGATCAAGTGATCTTTGATAGAATCAACAATGGTCCCCATTTCCTTGCTTAGGTCCTACCCATGCTTCTCCTTAGATTAATATTCTTATGGTTATGTGACTTCATGCTTGATGTACCTATCAATACCAATCTCTTTAAGAATGATACCAATCCCATACTTCCATTCTAGCAATTTTTCTATGCCTTCGAATTTTTCCTCAAGCTTAGTGCTCGGGGCCATCCTATCTAGGAGGTCACTAAAAATTGAAATTTATTAAAATGAAAAGATGAAATTACTAGGATATGTGCTTGACTAAGGATATTTGGTTGGTCCACATGATTTATAGAGATCCCAAATCTTCACCTTTCAAATCTTACTTGCGAGGTTCCAATTTCTACAGAATCTTGGGATTTGGTTTTCTGTAGTTTTCTGGTTGAGGTCCAAACTAGGGTTTGGATTTCCTGAAGATTCAACCAACCAAAAAATTAGATATTGGGCTCAATATATGCGATCTAGGGAGGCGTAACTTTGTATCTAAATAGATCTTTAAAATTCCAAACTTTGTAGAAACCCTAATTTCTTCTGGAGGGAGAGGAGAGAGAGTTTCGCCTTATGAAATTTGTTCTATTCAAGATAGATCTGATACCATGTTAATATTTCATATTATTATATAGATATCATTATTGTTTAATATAAATTCACAACAATATCATATGCAGAATCACTGAAAGAAACAAAATCACAAGATAGATACAATATTTATCCTCGAAAACTTTCAAGGGGAAGAAAACCCAACAAAACTTCCTCTGTATAAGATGTATACGATAAAACCCCAAAACATGTATTCTCCTCCTTGCTGGAATCTCTCTCTCTCTCTCTCTCTCTCTCTCTCTCTCTCTCTCTCTCTCTCTCTCTCTCTCTCTCGTATTCACTACACAAGTGAGTGAATCTATGTTGTAATGAGGAACACAGATCCTCTATTTATACACTTTAAGTCACTTGAATTTTACCCTAACAAGTTAGACCTACTAAACTGAATGGGTCGACTTCACCTAGTAAGACTCAAAACAATATTATATATTATTCTTTGGGGTACTATTTACCTGAATTATAATGGAGGATTTACCTCATGAATCTATGCTGATCAACTATAATAATAACATCTCGACAGAGGAATAATAACATCTCCCTTGGGGTACATTAGTAAAATACATTTAGAATATCCATTGAAGTTACAATATTTCAACATCTCATTTGGTAGAGTTTCAAACAACTCTAAAAGGAGGGGATTTTTAATGGTATATGAAGTTTGTCGAATCCCCACCTAGAGTTATGCCTCTCATATTGTAGGAGGTGAAACAATGGTTTCATGCATACTTTTATTTGATTAAATATTAACAATAGGGTATAAAAAGTTAAAATAAATTTGGCAGTTCAAAAGACAATCTACTTGCGAGTATGCACATAGGTTTTGGGATTTGATGTGTAGGATTTGATTTCCACTCCCTAATACACATCATAAGGAATGATTTGTTTAAAAATTTCTTCCACACACTATAATTCCATTGAGACACTGAGAGATGCACTATAAAAAGAGATGAAAATAGATGTTATAGCTAAATACCTTGCTAGTACCATAGTTTCAATTGGAGTAGAAAGTGCAAATTTATCCTAGGTTCATAATCAAACTGTTTCCCTTACAAAAAAATATACAAGAGTTAAAAATACCCATTTTGTTCTTAATAAAAAGTCTAGTGCACAAGATGTATGACTAAAGGACATAATTCCTCAAAGTGTCTAAGGTTGGGGATGTTCTTATCCAACCTCCCTATGGAACATTTTCTAGGAATTTTGTCTATGGGATTTTCACAAATGGATACCTCTACTCAATTCCATAGTTTAATATTGTTTCATGCATTACCAAAATGTTTTTAATCCTCATCCAGGGGTATTTTGTGAGATTTCTAGAAAATACAAGCACTCCCTAGACATTGTTTGATCCTATAGAAGTATTTTTCAATCCCCAATGTGATGTATTTATAATTTTGTGGTACATTTACCCATAATAATGATAAATGAAAATATATAGACACCCTAGATAATAGATTGGACATGAATTATTTTCAAGTAACAAGCAATTCAGAACTCCAAGGAGGAGTTCATGAAAGTGGAGGTGTTTATAGGGGATGTATGATTGGAAAAGAGGTTTACCTATACATTTCTACAATTTTTATGAGGTAGGTATTATTTCCTCTTATTAATCTGTCACAGTAATCTAGGGACTAAAACACAGTATCATAAGAGATTAATAACAATAAGGCATGAAAATGGTGTAATTGTGCTACAATATGAGTAGTCGCTCTGTGTATTCACATAAAGAATGAGTAATACAATACAATGATCATGCTACAAGCAAGAATGACAAAGCAATTCAAATTCCCAAGGAGGTTATTCGAATTGAATGAGTGAGTCTAGCTTAACTGAATGTAAGCCGTAGTCAACACTCAAGTTAACCACTGATCAAAACCCTAATTGACTCAATTGAGCCCTAACTGAAGTCAAAGTGCAATAAATGACTGAGTCTAACTGAAAGTAGCTCAGAAACATGTCACTGCAATCCAACCAACAAGTGGTAACACATCAATGACTCCAATGAACCTTGATGAGGTTAACTGAAGTGTAACTAACCATTAGAAGTGGTTGGAGGCACCCCTGTTGACTCTAGTTTATTAAATAATCAATTTAATGAAGGAAGGTGCCTTCACTTATCTGTTTAACTAATTGTAACCATCAGTTATAAATATGGCATTAATGACACTCAGATCACCCCCAGAGTGCTCCAGTTAGAGTCCCCAAATGTAGGAGAAGGCTAATTTAGCCTCCTTGAATGAAGGTAGGCATAGGTGTGATCTTGCTAATGTCATCTAGTGCTCCTCTGATATAATTTAAGTAAATAAAACTTAGGATAGTGGTTTAACTAGGACAAATTGACCAAAATGAGTGTGTATGGTGGTAAATGTCTCCAACACCCCCCCTTAATCTATACTCAGGAGGAGTAGAAAACATAAAATGCATAAAAATGCTAGGGCCCTGGTAACTAAGGCCATAGGTCACCATATACAATACTGAAACTCAAACGATGCTCAAAAACAAACTAAGTGAGGAAAAGAGGGAAAACCCAATGGGAAAACTCCCCCCTCAAGCTGAACACTAAAAGTAGCCTGATCACCCTGATGGACTCACCCCCGACAGTGAACGGAGGTAAGTGAACTTCTTTTCTGAAAATTTCTTGGTGAATATGTCTGCAATATGGTCATCAGTTGGGCAGTATTTCATAATGATGGTCATGTCATGCACTAGCTCTCTAATATAGTGCATGTGTATCTCTACATGCTTGGTCCTCTACCTGGTAACATGATCTGTGGATATCTTAATAGCACTTTAATTGTCACAAAAGAGGAAAATGGACAAAGTACTTCCAAGATCAAACTCTAAAAGAATGCCTTGCAACCAAACTGCTTGAATGCAAGCATTCACCACTCCTCGATACTCGGCCTCTGCTGAAGATAATGCTATGGAAGCCTACTTTTTGCTAGACCAGAAAATGGGGCCACCACCAAACATGAATACATATCCATAAGTATACTTCTGATCAATAGAATCACCTGCCCAATCGCAATCTGTGTATCCAACCAGCTCTAGCTCGGAGTCTGCAGCATAGTGAATGTCATAGGTCCTGGTTCCCTGAATATACTGAAGGATCCTCTTGGATACCTTCCAATGAATATAATGGGGCTTCTGCATGTATCTTGATATAGTATTCATGGCATAATATATATCAGGCTGAGAATGTGTCAAGGACAACAAGCTACCAATTAGCTGTTGATAAATAGTGCAGTCCATGGGAGGTGTGCTTTTTCCTTCTTCAGGGCTGATCCCTGAAAGGAAAGGGAATGGTGCAGTCCTACATTCAGCCATGTTAAAATTTAATAACAGGTATGATATATATTTTTACTGAGTTACCATTATCGCATCATAATTTTTCTCAATTTCGAGCCCCAAAAATTGTTTTAAGAGCCCCAAATCGCTCATTTCAAATGCATTGTGGAGAGTAGTTTTGATGGCTGAAATAGAAGCAACTGTGCTACCTGTGATCAGTAAGTCATCAACATATAAAACAATAATAATAAAATTACCATAATACTTTTGTATATACACATTTTTATCTGATCTACAACTTTGGAAGTTTTGCGAGAGAAGGAAGGCATCCATCTTGGAATACCACTCTCTTGGGGCATGTTTTAACCCGTATAGTGACTTCTTTAGCTTGCAAACCAAAGATGGATCAGAGATGTAACCATTAGAACGATTCATGTATATCTCCTCATTAATATCTCCATATATAAATTCTGACTTAACATCCATATGATGCACTTACCAGTGCTTAGATGCTGAAATTGCCAAAACTAGGCTGATGGAGTCCATTTTTGCAACCGGTGCAAAAGTCTCATGGTAGTCCACACCTTGAACTTGGGAGAAAAAATTTTCCACCATCCTTACCTTATATTTTCATGTTCTTCCATCAGTAGAAACCTTGGTCCAAAACACCCACTTGTGTTGAACCAATTTCCTTCCCGGAGGAAGAGAAACTAGCTCCCAAGTAGTGTTTTTCTGAAGAGAATTCATCTCTTCATCCATGGAAACTTGCCATCTCGGATCCTTTTGAGCATGGTAGTAGGATTTTGGGTCTAAAATAATCATCAAATAACAATTTTTGGACAGAAAATTATTGGGACAAGAGAACGCAATACCTTCTCTTTGGAAATCAGACCGGGTTCTCCTTGGATCATCCGGATTTCTAATGTTATCTCCTGCGGAGGAGAGTGTCTGTCGGGCCCATGTGGGAAGATGATTTTGTACTTCAGGTTCTGATTCAACATATGATGTTTTCTGTACATTTATATCAGAAATAATAGGATCCAAATCAGGGTCATCATCCAAATATTCAGTTGAATAGAAAGGAAATTCAACAATTTTCTCCTTCACTAGTTCCACCTCCTAAAGAGGCTCATCGAACTTGAAACTCCTTTCGATGATGATATATTTTGTTTTGATATATAGAATATTGAAACCTTTTGATTCATCAGGATACCCAATAAACATAAATTCTATTCTCTGTGGTTGCAAATCCCTTCTTTTATCAAGTGGAATTCGTGCCCATGCAGTGGACCCAAACACCCACAGGTTCGACACATCTGGCTTGTGTTTGAAGTATGCTTCAAAATGGGTATTCCCTTTCATGTATGAGTGTGTCACTCTATTCTAAATGTATGATGCAGCATTCATGGCTTCAGCACACAAATTTTCAGCCAACTTCTTTGATTCCAACATACAGGTGGTCATCTCCTTGAGAGACTGATTCTTCCTTTCTACTACACCGTTCTGCTGGGGAGTGTAGGGAATTGAATGTTGGAACTGAATACCACTTTGAGAGAATATGTGCATAATTCATTACTGACATACTCCCCACCAGTATCAGATCTCAATATCTTGATCTTAAACCTAGAGGCATTCTCGATCAAGGCCTTCAGTTCAGTGAATTTTTCACATACTTCATATTTCTTTTTGAGAAAGAAGACCCATGTGTACCTTGAAAAATCATCAATAAAATTAATAATATACCTTGATCCATTAATGTATGTGATAGGAATTTGACCACTGATATCATAATGTATCATCCCCAAGATGCACGTAGCTCAGTTTGCCTTCCCTCGATCGAACTTGTGCTCAAGGTGTTTTCCAACCACACAGCCCTTGCAAATTCCAGTGGTTGCTTTAATGACCGGGAGGCCTTCAACCATGGATATTTTCTGTAATTGCTGCAAATATTTGAAATTGATATGGCCAAACCTCTCATTCCACATCCTACTAACTTCATTTCCATGAGTTAGCAGTATAGTGGGATTTGCATCTGCCACAAAGTGGGAAAACTCATATGCTTTTGCATGATGGTTTGCAAGGCCTTCAGCAACAAGTTTCCCGTATGCAAGTTCAATTATCTCAACATCATTCAGGTTGAAAGATAATTTCTCAGGTGCTCCTGTATGTGTCATTTTATAGAAACTAAGGATATTTGATGCCAGATACGGTACATACAAAACATTTGAAAAATATCCATTCTCAAGATCAACCGTACCTTGTCCTTCTGAAATGATGATGGAGTCATCTCCCATGTGGATGGGGATGGATTTTCCAGTCTCCAAGGATGAGAAGGAGTCTCTTTCAGCCATCATGTGGTTCGAAGCTCCAAAATCAATTAAGAGTGCTTTGGACTTCGAAGTTCTTGCCATGAGGGCATGACCTCTTTCATGCTGTGGTTCCCGATCTTGCTGATCTCTCCTTTGAAATATTTCTGGAAGATTGATGTGATTTCTCTCAAGGAGAAATATAGCTTCATAAATATTATTATTCATGCAAGCATGTTCAGGGTGGAAGCCCTTCCCGCAGTATGAACACTTGACTTTTTCCTTTTGCTGGTTTTCAACTTTAGGGTTAGGAGCTTCAAATTTAGTTTTTGGGTTCTTCTACTGCTTTCCTTTACCCTTCAAATCTTTGGGCCCTGATACATGGAGGGCTTGATCATGGGAGGATATGATGATCCCCATCTGGACATGCTTATCATGTTCACTTGTTAGGGAATCAATGAAGGAATTGAGTGTAGGCATCTTCCATCCAGGGGTTGTGAGCTTCCCTTCATGGAATGTAGAGACAAAAACTAAATAATCAGCTCCAAGTTTGGAGAGTATGGCGAGGATGAGATGACCATCCTCCTTCTCCACTTTGCATTGCTTCAATAGTAAGACAATGTGCTTGAACTTTGTGAAAAATTCATTCAAGGTCTCAAAATTGGAAGGCTGGAGAGACATCAATTCATTTTTGAGCTGGTAAACTCTCAAATCATCCTAGTTTCCATACAGGTTTTCCAATTTGTCCCAAATTTCCTTTGGAGTATTCAATCCTGAAAGATGGAAAAGAAGTTCCCGGGAAACAGAGAGGCCCAAGAATCCGAATGCTTCATCCTTCTTATTCAAGAATCTAGATTTGTCTGTCATAGAATTAGGATCTTATTCAGTGTCCATAGTGACCCTATAGAGTCCTCTAGCATATAGTTGTATCTCCATATCTCCTTTCCATGAGTGGAAATTGAACGGAGTCAAAAGATCTACGGAAGAAGCCATCTGAATCTGTTGGAGTGAATGCTTTGACCTGTTAAAAACCTGAAAATCACAACAAAAAGGGAAATGTAAGGTCAAAAAACCTACACATTTTAGGCTTTCATCACACCCAGCATAGTCAATCAAGCAAGCTTGATCAACACGTTCCTTACTTGGGGTATTAAGTGGTAAGCCTTGGCTTCTAGTGCAGTGCTGGATTTTTGAGCTATTACTCAATTTTCATGTAAGATCTGTCAAAAACCTTTTTTTTGAGAGATATGAGCGTCATATCACCATGAGCTCTGATATCATATTAATATGTCACAGTAATCTAGGGACTAAAACACAGTCTCATAAGAGATTAATAACAATAAGGCATGAAAATGGTGTAATTGTGCTACAAAATGAGTATCTGTTTTTTGTATTCACATGAATAATGATTAATGAAATACAATGATCATGCTACAAGCATGAATGACAAAGAAATTCAAATTCCCAAGGATTTCATTCGAATTGAATGAGTGATTCTAGCTCAACTGAATGTAAGCCACAGTCAATACTCAAGTTAACCACTGATCAAAACCCTAATTGACTCAACTGAGCCCTAAATGAAGTTAGAGTGCAATAAATGACTAAGTCTAACTAAAATTATCTCAGACACATGTCACTACAAGACAACCAACAAGTGGTAGCACATCAATGACTCCACTGAACCCCGATGAGGTTAACTGAAGTGTAACTGACCATCAGAAGTGGTTGGAGGCGCCCCTGTTGACTCCAGTTCATTAAATAATCAATAAATAATCAATTTAATGAAGGAAGGTCCCTTCAATACTCTGTTTAACTGATTGTAATGATCAATTAGCAATATGGGGCATTAATAATACTCAGATCACCCCCATAGTGCTCCAATTATCCTCCTCGAATGTAGGAGAAGGCTAAGTTAGCCTCCTTGATTGAAGGTAGGCATGGGTGTGATATTGCTGATGTCATCTAGTGCTCCTCTGATGTCAATTAAGTCAATAAAAATTATTATAGTGGTTTTAAATAGGCCAAATTAACCAAAATGAGTGTGTAAGGTGGTAAATGTCTCCAACACCTCTTCCCTTTCCTAGGATACTATGTCGTTCTTACTATAATTTTAATACCCATAGTAGTAAAGACTATCCATAATTGATTGAAAAATAGGAGGATAGAGAAAGATAAAGGATTTCAAATTTAATCAACTAAAAACCCAATTCTAGTGATGCAGAAACAATCCTTACGATCAATGTTGTGACCAAAGGAGGAACTTGGACTAGCACTAATATTTCCAATCTAGAGGATACAAATGTTCAAAATAGAGGGCCTTAGATTCCAAAGTTTGATTCAATGCAATAGAAGGAATTATTTAAATATTAATTCAATATGTGCTAATGTATATCAATGTCTAATTTATCAAGAGTTGTAAAACATCACTAAGAAGAAAACTATGGACCAACCTCAATGCCTATTAGTTGTGGAATAAGACTAGAAGCAAGAGCTTTGAGTAATTATCAAAAGATATTTGATCTATAGGTTACATTATTTTTTCATATTTTTTAAGATGGAAATTTTTCTAGAAATTTGTGCAAACCCTTCGAATTCTTATTGGAACTAAAGAAGAGGAGGTGTTAATTTCTACTAAACTTCTTGAGAAAAAGACTCATAGAGTAAAAAGGTAGAACATAATAACTAGGAAGTGCATAGGCTAGATGCCAAGGTATATGGCTATGCTACTATATATGTGGTGTTGCACATTGGATTGGATGTTAATATCCTTCTAAATAGTTATTGAGAGGCCATTGAGAGCCATCAACTAGTTTTCTCTCTCAACAATTGTTAATGGAAAACCAATGAAATATTATGCTCATTGGAAAGTTGAGAAATATGGAGATTGATTTAATTGATGTCTGAATCTTTGTTGATTTTGAGGGAAAGATAGATAAAACAAATCCCTATAATTCCATATTATGAATTGATTGGTATTTTTACAAATATATTTTTATTGATGTGAAAAAGAACTATGACATTCAAGGATAAAGGAATGATGGTAATGCAACCCCTAGATATTTATTAAGTTTTAAGGTTTACATGGCCTGCTATAGATGCCATGTATAAGAACATTTTACACCATATCTATAACATGAACATTGAAAGAAGGTAATAGTAGTGTGAGTGAATGATTATGTGAGTGAGTTGGAGAAAGAACTAAACAAGTGGCAGAATTGGACAAATTAAATCTCTTGTAAAAGTTGTGTGAATTTCAAATATGTATGTTAGATTGGGATAGAGGTGAGGTATCCTCCTATATATGATGTAATATCATTATTAAAAATTACCACACATATATGAAAATAATATTTGTGGAAAGTCATATATTTGTTGTAAGCGGCATATTTCTACAAGGAACACATGCTAGATGGTGGGAAACACATAAAGAGTATCTACCAATGTAAAATTTGGTTCAAGTACTGATAATGCATGGGCTTGTTACCCCACCAATGTTTGAATGTTTAAATTTGTATCTTGTCAATGGTAAGTATATTATGACTTTGTTGATATGTGATGGAAGTACATACTACTTTGTTGATGTCAAAATATTCACTCAGAAATGGGAAATTGATGGTTTGTAGCCTCACTTTCTGGTTCATAATTTATTCCATTGCATGGAACTCATTCTGAAAGCTTGGTATTTAGATGAATAAACAAGAAGGAAGACTAATAGTTGGGGAATCCTCCAAACCCACATTTCCTATGATTTATATTTTGAAGTACAATCTTCAAAAGTGACTATAATTTCGAATTTGATTAAGAAATATTTGTTTATTGACAAGTTGTATAATTCCCATACCATTTCTATATGTCCTCACTATGTATAACAAGTTGATTTTATAATAATTGTTAGACAATTAGACTCTCATGTATGTTTCAAAAATATTTATAATATTTGAGAAGATATAGATGATTTGGATAAATTGAGACATCTTTCATTTAAATACTCTAAAGTGTCTATGACCTTTGAATATAAAAGTATAGATAGAACATGTGTTGCATATACACAATTCATGAAGTTGTGAAAGATAAACATTGGGAGTGAGGAGATACCCAAACTCACATTTATTAGATATCATTGGGATGGATATACTCTTGCCTAAAATCATAGATTTGATGAAGTAATATGAGGAATTGTTAGAATATATTTTCACTATATTAAAGGGAATTAAGGGAGAGTTAGGGGAGATGAAAATTGAGTTTTAGACAAATCCTAAGCCTATGAAGAATTGATCTTTCCATGTCAGGAACAATCGGCAAGACAACTTGCTAATAGATGAGATTAAGAAAGTGGAAACTCTATGACAAAAGAAGTTAGAGAGAAAAGGGAAAGTGCCCAAAAGCTATGACAAAAGCTATCATAATAAAAGAAGGAAAAAATTAAATAAGTAGGCCACAATTTCCTTTTTGAGGCTCACTCTCAAAAGAAGGAAATTTAGAAAAAATATGTCATAGGGAAAACTAGGAAACGATTGACTAAGGAGGGTGCAATTTCCTTTTTGGAGGCTCATCACAAAAGCAGAAAAGGAAGAAAAAACTGTCATTGACAAAAGTAGCAACTATGGGCCTAAGTAGGGTGCATTTACAAAGTTTGATGAATGGCATGGATAGGGAAACAACTCATAAGGGTCCCTACTAGCCAATTACTCAAGGAGGGTGCATATGTGGCTAGGGTTAGGGATTCTATGAGGATGGCTTGCTCTCACAGGCCACCTATTGCCTCTAATTGCTAAAAAGGTCACCCAGAGATATATTAAAGGAGAATTCAAGTTCCATTTAATACTTTTGTTTATGTGTTAATTGATTTGTGCTTATGTGAGCATGCCTTTGTGAGTGATGTGCCTCAAACAATTGGGAGATGAACCCCAAATCTTCCCTTCCTGCTCCTTCATTCCCATTCCTTCTCTTTTCAGGTATCAATTTCATAGTGTTCATATATTGATGTCATAACATCCATATTTTTCATCGTCCATCTCATTTAGGTCGATCTCCAGTGAATCCCAAGCTTCACCTACACTCTCAGCCTTCTTTATGCCTAATTTTGGGCCTCCTGTCCATCATTTTGAGCCCTATTATTTAATGGTAAGTCAATCCAATTATATATGATGTGTAATAGATGATAAAATATTTCATTTATATTTTACAGGTCGTAATATATATGTCCCTGAAGTTTACCTTCTCAGTTTCTCATGAAAATCTTAATTTGTCATTGTAATGGGGGAAATTCATCAATATAGTGCAATAAGGAGTAAGCAAAGGTTGCGGGAATGAGTATAAATTATTATATATGTCC
The DNA here is from genome assembly GCA_001517045.1 of Pseudotsuga menziesii. NCBI lineage: Eukaryota > Viridiplantae > Streptophyta > Pinopsida > Pinales > Pinaceae > Pseudotsuga > Pseudotsuga menziesii. Next base: position 40,701 of record LPNX010767658.1, on the reverse strand, counting down.
ATTGAATATGTATTAATGTATTTCATATGTAATTTTATGTATTTTTCTATGATATTTATGCTTAATTTTGCACCTTAGCTAGAACACTAGTTTTACAATTTCTACTATAAAATGAGTTCTACTGACTCAAATCCGGTTCTGTAAGTTTATATGGATCAATGAAAGACCCACATACACATAAATTTCTCCATATAATAATTTATTTGATTCCATATAGTTATTTTTTATCCTCCATTGCGCAGGGCCTCACTAGGCTAAAATTTCCTAAAAATACCAATTCTTTCCTAAACTCTCCATACATCTACAGATATTTTATGAAATATCACAAATTATATTTTCCTATGTATGAATTAATTATAACACCTCTTCACTTTTCCCCAAGCCTCTAGTCGAAAGGACGGAAGGAATTTCTCTAGTTTCACGGTTGGGTGACCCAGAAGCGTGGGAGTAGGTTTCTCCATAGAGGACTTGGAAAACCTGAATGGTCCCCAATATAAATGTGTTAGGGGGAATGAATTTAATTTTATTAAATTAATCTTGCTTTATTTCCACTTCCTACTCCCATGTCTACAAATTTCTTAACAAAACACCTTGAATTACCTAGTCTGGAGATTCACTGAGTGGTTGTAATTTAATATCAGAAATTCTATTTAATCTGTAGAAATAGTTAGTGTTCAAGTATGCATATCGGAATTGGGAACCCTACATTGGTATCATAGTGCTTTCCTCCACCCATGTGGAAAGTAAGCTCTCCGTGAAGAAATTTCACAGATCAACAATTCAAGTTGCAACCATGGGGATTGTACCAATAGTTGAAGATGGTCACTTTGATCAGTTTGTTGAAGAAGAAGAGGTGATATATGTTAATGATGGATTGCAAATTTCAAGGGAAAAGGATGGTTACTTTTTTGACTATATGGAGTATGAATAAAGAAATTTTGAACTACCTGTTATCCAACTTTTTGTACCATAAGTTGGGTTACCTGAGGATTCGCCAGTTGACAGACTTGTTCAAAGTCTGATTCCAGTGTATCAGTTGATCCGTCTGCTTGTCTAGCCAATATTGGCTAGTCACTTTTTTATTTGAATAATTTTGACCATGGCCCCGCGGGGTTTGTAATAAAATGTGCTAGTAGGATATTTTTGAGTGGTTCGGTCTCCTAAGACGTAGAATCTCAAATAGGGTATTTCAGGGAGTTTTTTGCCCCTGACAATTATGCTTTGCCTTCAGCCGAGTATAATTGACGAGGTTTTCTCCCGCTTCCTCCAAAGCTGGAATGCCCGATGTTGAATTCTGGGCCTTGGGGGGTTAGTGTTATAAGCCTACTAGACATTATTTAGATAGATCATGGTCATGTCCTAAGTCATCTGGACACATAAAAAAAAAATCGAAAAAATCTTTTTCGAACAGTGAAAAATTACTTTTTAATTTTTAATTAATTTTCCTAAGTTTTTTGGGTTAATTTTTCCATAAATTAAATGGAAAAAACCCGTTCATGATCCGGACTCAAAATTCAGTGATTGAAGGCTCTAACCTTAAGCCAAAAATCATTCTTGATCAGCCAGCAAGTCAGAACCAACTTTCAGATCAACAATCGGACACATAATGCCTTTTTACTCAAAAAACGTCAGTTTTGAGTAAAAAATGATTTTTAGTAAAAAAAATGATTTTTATTAAAAAAGATGATTTTTATTAAAAAATTATTTTTATTAAAAAAAAAAATGATTATTTTGGAGAAAACTAAAACTCTCCAAATTAATCCAATTTTAATAAAATAAAAGGCTAAATGACATCTCATGGAACTGTTGGGAAAAAGTTACTCTGAGAAAATTGTATCAAGCATTTTGCTTTAGCTTTGTTAATAAAGATATTCGACTTTGGAGGTCTATGGGCTTTTGATTATGCTGGATTCCTCATGGTTGAGGTGATATTGTCTCTAACTCATCTCATTTAAATACTTGTATGTGGTTTAATCTTTTGCTAGCTCAAGAAGGCCATTGTTGGCACGGTAGAATAGCCATTTGTAGCTTCAATTTGGTTATTTATGCAAAGTAAATCGATATTTTGATGGACATAAGTAGTAAGTTATACAAAATGTGGATCTTGAATTGATTTTCCTAACATACTAGCTTACATTTTATCTCACTGCTTGTTTTAAGTTTTGATGTGATTTAGGCTTCACAGGTTGTAGAAGGGTGTGAGCTCAGCTGCTTCTATCCCATGCTTCAAAACAACCACTTGAATCTAACATTTTTAATTGCAGGACCTACAGTGTTCGCCATCTTTTTCTTCGAAAAGGAAGCTTGGAATAACTCTCTCTCTTTGGTTCCATCTTCATAAGTTAATGTTTTTTGGTTACCAGTCACTTAGGAAGCCCTAGTTCACTTTTTTCAACCTTTAGGCTTCCTCCCCATTGCCTTGTTTGTCTTGCCTTTCCTTCTTCTTCTTCGCTTCCCTCTTTTCACTTTAGTTTGCAGCCCCTTTTCCTCATTTTGGACAGCCCTAGCATGCCCTAGTTTTCCTTCCTTTTTGCCCCCTTTTTGCCATAGTTTTTGGGCCCTCTTCAACCTTGTTTGTGGCCTTTTTGTCCACTTTTTGTTCGCTGTCCTGTTTTCCATTTTTATTGACAGCCATTTGTTTTCTCTTTCGCTGTCCCGTTTTCTTAAATTTTTGTCTTCCTTTAGCTTCATAGTTGGCTGCCCCTTTTTTCCCCTTCTTTGGTTTTGATCCTCCTTTCGTTTTCTTGCCTTCTTTCCCTCATCTTCCTTTGTTTCAGCCCTCTTTTCACTTTGCTATTTCTCTCTCTTTCAAACTTCCTCTTCCCCCCTTTTTTTTTTTTGAAAAGTTTTGAGAAAAGTTAAAAGTAAAAGTAAAAGTACTCTTCTTTTTTTACACAAGTCCCGATATTAAGTAGAGTGATTTTGCTTTCATTTGAAAAGTCCTTTCAAGGATTAAAATCCTTAAGGCACTTTGTATAAAGTTTAATAAAAAATATTGTGTTTTAGTGGGGTTTTTAAGTCCCCACTCTCATCCTCCCCCATTTGGGGAGGCTTGTGTCGTGTGTATGCTTAGATTAGTGCTTGTTTTCATCATTGATTATATCTCATACTTAAATCACTAATTGTTGATTCATCACTTCTAGATCATTAATTAAGTTGATTACTCTGTTTTAAATTGTATACCATTATAAGTAAATCAACTGTGCAAATCTCTTGAATAATACCATAAGGTAGATCAAGAGTGCTCTCTATCGGAGAGTTGTCTTTTAATTGTTTAATAAGTTAACCAATTAATCTTGAAAGTCTCTTGAACTTGCTGTAACACAAGTCAAGAGCACTCTCTATCGGAGAGCATCCTAGGTTTGCATAATCCCTGCATTAGTTTCATCTAGATTAGCTAAGTCTCTTGAACCGTTGTCATAAGACAAGGTCAAGAGCGCTCTCTGTCGGAGAGTTTTAATTAGTTAACTTAATAAAATTCGCAACTCACATCCCTTTAATTAATTAATTCCCTTCCCCCTTTGCCGGAGTATGCTCTGACCGATCTTCGATCAGAATACCCAGAAACGGCATTGGATCTCTAACCCCACAAGAGGAACTTAACTAAAACTTTTCCCCATAACCAATGCACCGGCGTTGTTCAATAAATACCGAGGCATGTGGGAAAATTCCAAGTGTGGGCGCCGAGCTACCTAATCTGGGCACTGGTAGTTAAGTTATTGAACACTTACCTTTGACCCCAGATAGGTCCGTCATGTCTTCGAACAGAGCCACTGAAGGTATTACCGGTTAGGACATCCAGCCACCATAAGCAAAGATCACAAGCAAAAAACTCTTAAAATCTACCAAGAGCACTTGAAAAACCTAATACTCACTAGCTTAAATTCCTAGACTTTATTTCACGCACTTATTTGACTCCATAAGGCACTGGTCCTTTTTAATTTGCATAATCATATTATTTGATCAATGGTCTATTGTTTATCATAATTTCTTTCTCTAAATGCACTATTAAAGTCTAGAATTTTTGCTTATCTTTGTAATGTCTTGTTAGCAACGTGGATTGCTTTTGATTTAGTGTCATATTCATAATAAACAAACACTTCAAATCATAATAACTCCTAAAAAACACCCATCCACATCTGCAACTAATCAAAACACTTTAACAACTTAAGAGCCATAGAAACTCTTTTGTAGGGACTACCCCCCTTGGCTTCGTTAGGAGTTAGCCTAAACGGAGGAGCTAGGAGTAGGTGACAGTACCTAGCTCTGTGCTTTCCCCCAAGGTCACACCTCTCCCACTTTCTCAAGTAAGGAGACAGCTTTCGGAAGATTTTTGCTGCTGGTGTGCAATCGGCGGACAACACTACCCATGGCTAATCCTATTAAGGATTTAGCAAAGATCATAGATGCAATTGAAAACTTGCCCCACCACTACGAAGAGTATATTTCCTTGGGGGAATATATTGGTAAATCCATTCCTTTAAAAGAGTATTTTTATTGCAGATTTGGATTTGAGCCCAAGAATGTAGATTATTACTCTTTCAAGAAAATCAAATCATCCATAGAGAAACCAAGTTGTTCCACCTCTCTGAGCATTGAGGAGGAAGAAGGAACCAAAAGTGAAGAGTCATGACATACATCAACATGTTCAAGCATTCTGAGATTATTTGGTTTTTATTCAAGAATATTCTATGCAAGTAATGATCATAGTATCATTCAAGAATTATAAACCTCAAGTTGCTTGAAAGAAGATGCTCCAAAAGATCTTGCTTGTTTCACATTACTCCAAAAAGAGAATGAAGATGAATGCACTTCTAGTTTCCTTGTGAGTGATATTCAGACCACTTCTAAGGATGTGGGTTCATATGGTGGTGTAAAGGCATATTTTTATCATATCCAGAATAAGAATACAAATCAGTGTTATAGTCACCTTAGGAGCCACATAAGGAAGAAGAAGACAAGGCCACACCGCTTGGGTGTGAACCGGAAAATTTGGTGGAGGAGGAGGCCACCAAAGTATCTATACAGAAATATGGGATGATGAAGAACATGGATGATAAAATTTATGATTTTTTCAGCATCCATGTACACCTGAAACCTTCTTATCCATGGGAGGAGGAAAATACTTCACTTGCATCTAAAGACTGCAAGATGAAGGACAATCGTGAGAGAGATGAATTTTCTCTTATTCCCTCTGTTGGTGAACAAAAAATAAGTGCAAAGAAATGTGATGTTCTCCATAGTGATAAGGGATCATTTGTATTATATCCAAAATAATAACTAATATCAGATCTAAAATCATCATCTAAACTACCTAAGGAAGTGGAATACAAGCCCCCACGAGTTGGATGTCAACTAGGGAAATTGAAGGAGAAAAATCTGATGCAAAGGGATGGACACAGTTCAGAATTTTAGACTCTCTTGTAGCATGATGAAGCTAAAATTACAAGTCATGAGATTCTTTCTAATTTTTGTACAGATCACATGTCATTCCAGCCTTCAAAGATACCCTCCACTTCACACCATGGAAGTGATTTTGCATAAAATTAAAAGGCTGACTTGTATGGTGAGAATGAGTTTTGTGTTTTGGATCCATGCCAGAAGAAAAGTAGTATTATATGTCAGTTTTTAAAGGAAGAAAACTTTATGGAGAATATTCTTTGTGAGCCACATCATCTGAGTGGACCACTTAAGGATGACAAAGAGAATTTTATTGCAGCCATGAACAACCTTCCTGACATCAATGCCTTAGTGGCAAGATGTTGTTGGAAAGCTTCTGGAGGAGATATGGAAGGAGAATAATTCCTAGAGGAGTGTGTAGAATTGAAAGAAAGCATGGCCAATATGAAGGAGATATATGTGAGCTTACTATATGACAGATATCATCTCTTCATGGTGGCTGAGATGTAATACAGTGCACTAAAGAAGGAGGAAGAAGAATCTGATAGGATCACTCATGAGTTTGAGATCATCAATAACTCATTGAAGAGCACACAAATATCCCTTCAAGAGTCAAATTCGTAGACCTATGAAGTTCAAAAGGAGTTGATAATTTCACACCTTTCATGTTGCATGGAAGCGAATTTTCTAGGTATAATGGGGAAATCTCATGTGGAGGAAGGACATGAGAAAAGAGAATATTTGTAGATGCTTGGGAAAATCTATGAGGAATAAAATATGGACCAAGAACCCATTGAGATTGAGGAAAAGTATGAATTATTATTCTCTATCAGAAAGATGTTTGGTCACTTTCCATATGGATCAAAAAATAAAGTTCCTTATTCATCCATTAATTGGGTGGATAGAGGCACCTTGGGAATGAAGACTGCGGGAGGTAAATAGTTCAATTTATGTAATGAATTATTTTCCCTAACATGTGGGAATCCAAAAATATATATGTTGTAGCCCTTACGTACCACCCATACACCTACACATGAGGTGCATTCTGATTTGCATGTTCTTGAGGGGCTTGAGGTCAAACAAGATGAAGAGAAAGCACTTACATGTTTACTATGAGATTATGAGTTTCTTCTAGGGAAGTGTTGTATAGTTTTGGAGGAGGCACATAATCTCGCTGTCACTGAGCCAACCAATGGAGTAAGTTGTGCATCCATTAGATTTATGGATGAGTGTTGCAATGATTTGGTTCATAATTCTTCACCACACACCTCTATTTCAACCACATCATGTGGAAATAAAAACTGGGTGAAAGGATTTTTTCTGTTGATGCCACTGGAGGAGCATGATATTTTCACTCTTCTAGTGGAGGGATTGATGGTCAAGCCAAATGGTTTGACAAGTGCATCATTGGTAGTTTAATTATTCATCATGCAAGTCTATTTTTCCATTGATTGGGTGGCTAGACACATGATGGATACGTGTACTTTGGAGGGTAAATATTTTTCTTGCATCAATGGAGATACATTAGACACATCAGAAAAATTGTATAAGCAGTTTGGGCATACTTGTTAGTTGGATGATGCTTATACTCATTGGGTTTGGACATGGAACTCACACCTATGTCATTGCAGCAACATCATTGTGATATTCAATTCTGATGTCCATCAAACAAATAAATAACTTAATGTTGGGTGGGAAAATCTCACACATTTCCAATTTTGCATTGATAATTTCCAATTTTTAGTGTAATGGTATGATTTCCACATCATGAATCTCATTTCCTGTGATGACAAATTTTTATGGTGGATACTAATGTTTGGAGACTTACAATTGAGGAAATTGGATCCATGCATATTTTTGTCTATTAAGTTGTTGGTCATTGGGCAGACCCGGGTTTCCTATAATGTACCAACAACACCCCTAGCTCACTGGCCCTTTCGGCAACAGACCACGGAGCGGCTTGAAGTCTCACCCGAAGTGATCCTAATGGGTTGGCCAAAGACCCAAGTGTATTGACCAGGTTCTGTATAACGTCCTATGTGCGTCTCGCAACTCTTCTTAGCCCGCGAGATGTCTCTTTCCGTGACGCGCAGTTTCCTCTTACTCACGATGACTCTAACCTTTATCGCATCACTGCGTCCTGGGAAACACATAACTTTCTCCTATGCTCAATCCTTACCCCATGGTATCACACGCCACAGCTCCTCTGATGGTGCGATATTGCTCCTCTACGATATCCTACCGCTGCGGCTCAGCGTACTTAGCGTACTAGTGTTCAACTTACAGGACTCAACACACAAGGCTATTTTACACTGCGACTCTTAACTATCTTGAGTGAAACTTAGACAGACTCTTATACAGAATACTTAAAGACTTCAACTTGCATTTATCGTTTTAATATGCTATGAACTGAATAACACATACATACATTTACTGTAAGCAAAGTTCGCGTAATGAATGACAGATATAACAAGTAAATACAATCACATGAATCAATCACATAATGCTCTGATTTTACGTGGTTCACTTCCAGGGTAGAATCTATGTCCACAGAACTATGTTTCTATATTATAACTTGAGAGAGGTACATAGTTCTGCTGCACCACATATGCAGCTAGAGATATTCTGGGTAACTCCGCACACAGCCTGGAGCCCTTCTCTCTTAGATCTCTTCTCTATATTGCCTTCTTACAATATACTCTCACTCTCTCTCTCTCTCTATCAATCCCTGTGGATTGTTACAATACAAAATAACAGTGAGCTAATAGACTACTGGACTCTCAGACTCGCTGATGTCTGAATAGCTACAGGTTACCCTAATAGCTCTAGAAGGACTAACTAGCTAACCTTTTTCAATACAAAATACATCCCTTTATAGGCGGCTCGAAGGTCTCGCCATTACAACACTGTGGGCCTGTCCCAACAGTAACCCAAAACCCTAACTAGTGACAGTCGGCATATCTGTACTTGAGGTAGCCTCTTTCCGTCACACCACTGCTCTCTGCAGTCTTCCATGCTTCCTGGCGCTGACCATGGGTACTATGCACCGCTTCCCATCTTTTGTCCTTCGTCTTCAATACCTTGTCCTCGTCGCTCCTTTTCCTTTATGAGGGTAGCTGAGCCCTCCTGTCTTTGCCACTGCCTTCAATGCAGTGGTTGAGCTCTCTCTTCTTGGCCGCTCAGGTACTGTTGTCTTTCTTGAATTCTCTGTCCCAACAGTCACGGTTTTCGGCTATGCTCTGCAGCTAGAAACATGCTACGGCATCGTAGCTTTACCTTATCTCTTCGTCTTCGCCAAAACTGTCTATCCACCAAAATGGCAGCTTCTCCTGTAGCTGCGGGAATCTACTCCAACATAAGTTATGTTGGAAGGAATTCTCACTGAAGGGGATGCAATGAAAGCAATGGGACCCTCGCATTGCTTTTTTTGGAGAAACTTTACATGTTGGATAGATGGAGAAAGTCAACTTTTTTTGCACATGATTTCATGCTCAAGTTCTCCTATATGGTGGAAAAATTTGCAGCACTCTAGAGTGCTTCTGCTTGAGGACAAGCAAATTTGGGAGGGGATGATTGTCATGTTCCCATACTTTTGGACATAAAAGTGTTAACCATGCCCAACACATTGAGGGGTCAAAGATGCATTAATTACCTCACCAAGGGAATTTTGTCCAAATATTATTTATGAGTCATTGATTAATTATCCTAGGGAAATTTTTCTATATAATTATTATTAAAGCATGTACTTGATTTTAATTATTTCCATTATTTAATTATTGTGCAAATAACATGTCGAATTGAGCTTTCCATGCCAGCCACAATTGGCAAGCCAACTTGCCAAGGGAGGATATTTAGAAAGTGGAAACTCTATGACAATAGCAGTCAGAGAGAAAACGAAAAGTTCCCAAAATATATGAAAAAATTTGTCATAATAAAAGAAGGAAAAAATTGACTAAGGAGGGCGCAGTTTCCTTTTAGAGATTCAGTCTCAAAAGAAAGAAAGTTAGAAAAATATGTCATAGGGAAAAGTAGGAAACAATTGACTAAGGAGGGTGCAGTTTCCTTTTTGGAGTCTCAACAAAAAAGTAGGAAAGGCAGAAAAAGTTGTCATTGAAAAAAGTAGAAACTATGGGCCTAAGGAGGGCATAGTTTCCAAGTTTGATGAATGCCATGGATAGGGAAACAACTCACAAGGGTCCTTACTTTCCAATTACTCAAGGAGGGAACATATGTGGCTAGGGTTAGGGCTTCTATGAGGTTCAATTACTCTCAGAGGTCACCTATTGCCTCCAATTTCTAAACAGGTCACCCAGAGATCTATTAAAGGATAATTCATGATACATTTACTATTTTAGTTGATGTGTTTTGATATGTGCTTACATGAACATGCCTTTCTGAGTGATGTGCCTCAAACACTTGGGATATTAACCTCAAACCTTCCCTTCCCACTTCTTCATCCCCATTACTTATATTTGTAGGTATGGATCACATGGTGTTCATATATTTAGGTCGTAACAGCCATATGTTTTCAGCCTCTTTCTCATTTAGGTCAAGCTCTGGTGAAGCCCAACACTATTTTTAATTGACTAGTTTTACATTTTCTGCTATAAAATGAGTTCTACCCACTCAAATCTGGTTGTATAAGTTTCTAGGGATCACTGACGGACCCACCTACCCATACATAATTCTAGATAATAATTTATTTGATTCTATATAGTGATTTGGGATCCTCCATTGCGGAGGGACTCACTAGGAACAAATTGCCTAAAAATACCAATTCTTTCCTAAACTCTCCATAAATATCCAAATATTTTATGAACTGCCAAAAATTATATTTTTTTCTATTTGAAGGCCTAATAAAGCCTCTCCACTTTTCCCCAATCCCTTGGTCGAAGGACAAAATGAATTTCCCTAGTTTCACGGTTGGGTGACCTAGAAGGGTGGGAGTAGGTTTCTACATAGTGGACTCTGAAACCTGAATGGTCCCTAATATAAATGTGTTAGTGGAAATGAATTCAATTTTCTGAACTTACTCTTGTCTTATTTCCACTTCCTACTCCCATGTCTGCAAATTTCCCAACAAAACACCTTGAATTACCTGGTCTAAAGATTCACTGAGTGGTTGTAATTTAATATCATAATTTTTATTTAATTTGTAGCATTAGTTAGTGTTCAGGTCTGATTATCAAACTTGGGAAACCTACATTTAACCACAAATTTAAGTTAAAGGGGAAGAAAGAACTTCATTGTATGTTAGTTGCAATATTGATCTCTTTGGGTGATGATTTTGAGTGGATCATCCCTATTGTGATTAAAATTAAGAAGAATAGTGACAATATTAGGGTGTGTGTTGATTATACAAGTATGAAATCCACATGTCTATATGCTCCATTTCCTACTATGTTTACTGATGGGTTGTTATCACTCATATTTTCCTCTAGCTATGGGAGGAATGTCTTGAGGTAACCTTTTCAACCAACTTTTGGTTGGAATTTGACCTTTCCAACTAGAGAGGGTTCTCTCAATACTTTACTAACTAATGATAAATCAAAGAGATGAACAACTAAAAAGAGAGGTTAAGTTTATAAATAATTATAGGATTTTAAAGGATTTGTGGCTAATATGTTCAAAGAAGGACGATTGGGAATGGAGTCATTAGTATGGAGATTTTTTCAATTATTGGAAACACGCATAAGGTTTCTCACAGAGGAAAAGAAGGTGTCATTTCACATACAGTCTGAATAGTTGTAGGGTGTAATTTTAATGAAGGAAACAACCCATTAATATTGAGAACCTAACAAGGATGACTTCAATATCAACTTTAGATGAAAAAGGCATTAATATTCAAGCCTGATGAACCAGAGAATAAACCATGAATTCAAATCCATATAATTTCACTTAAATATGTATAAAGATAACAAAATTGAATGTAAAAAAAGAAAGAAACATCCACATAAAGAGAAGTTATAGACTGCAAACTGATAACACATGCATCTCTATATTCTTCAATACTTGGGCTCCAAAATCTTTATTATTCTCAAAAACTAATATTTACATCCACAGTGGTATTTTTCTCTCTTGGGTGTCAACCCTTTGATATTATTTTCCATCCCAATATATATAATTATATTACATCATAAGCTCAAGATTCAAGCTTTCTCTCTTTTCCCTAAAAATAGTAAATTGTTACAAAGAATATGACACCTATGAACTGACATGCTAACTTTAAGGGAGTAGTTACAAAGATAATTATGACATATGCACGTCATCTCCTAATTTTTATAGTTTTGTTTCAATTATAATTCTTTTTCCATTTAGAAAACAAAGAACATATGAAAATGAGGTTTTAACTTCATTCAGTTACCCATGTTGACTTGATGCCGATTCTTCTCCATATTAATTCCAAATTTAATGATAATAGGAGCTTGAGGAAAATCAAGAATTTTTTTAGTGTCTCTAGTTCAATTATATCCCTTGATACTACAAAATGGGTAAATACCTGACTACAAAACTATTGTAGGAACTCAACTTTTTTACACTAGGGATGCACCAATGTTTCTCTGACCCTGTGTAAACACAAGGAAAGCAGTTTCAATCCAATTTTACTATTGTATACTTCAAATTCCATGATTCCATTCCATCATTTATAATCACAAGTTGTTACAAAAATGACCAATAGAATGGTGAAAACAATGAAGAGACCATCATAAGAACCTTTGTCCATCCTTATTTATAAATTTGAACAACTAGAGATATAACTACACAAACTTCAAGAATCATAAGAGTGTGTCCTACATTGCTTCCTATGTAAACATCCAAAATCCCCAAAATTGATTCTCCAAAAATTTGTTAAAACCATAAACCTTTTTCCTACGATTCAATTTCTCCTCGTCGTTCACAATTAAATAAGTGATTAATGTACATATATTTTCAAAGATTCCTTCAATGAAACCTTGGTCTCTTAAATTCTTATGATCATGAACTTCTACTATGGATTCTAGTTCTTTAGCTAAAATACCAAAACCAGTTGATTTGACTTCC
>LPNX010767658.1:7128-28211 GCA_001517045.1 Pseudotsuga menziesii | reverse complement strand
TGTTTGCAATTAAAAATAAGGAATATATCATAAAAATAAGGCCTTTTTAATTGGAAATCTGTATTGGGAGGGGGGATCAACAAAATGATTTTTGTAAGTAATTATCAATATCTAGTGAAATTAGGAGTATTCTTTAATATCTTATGAATGAAGGTGCTATGACATGGTTTCACTAAATGAAGACCCCATGGAACCGGAGACCAATGTCAATAAATTAGAATGCAGCCCGAGGAACTAATAAGGATAATCTTATCTTCCTCTGGTTGCTTCTTTTAAATTCTTCCATTTTTGTTATATTTTATATGTTTGATGTAAAACAATTATGTCACTTTCAATTTAACGCCATAGGACACGACTTCCTCCACTTGTAATTCAATGTTATGTAATGTTTAAACATTTAAACAACCATGGACCTATTGAATAATTGGTTTCTGGAGGTAAGATAGACTTAAAGATGGACATGTGAATTATTAACACCTATGAGTTATCTTCCAAACACTACGGAGACCAAACATCTAGACACTCATGTTGATATTTCATTTTCCTATGGAACAACTCTTGACATATGGATAATTTTATTTGACAAATAAATGTGATGGAGTTTGAACTTGAAGCCCATTTTTATTTATTTATGGTATATATCCCACATTTATGGGAGGAAAGAAACCTCAACTGTTTATATGTGTTAGCACTCAGAATGTACCCGCAGTTGTAAAAGGGTAAACCCCAAGGTAACCACAAAACCAATATTTAGGAAAGAAATATGGCTTCTTTCTCTCCATAGAGGGATCTCTCAGTATTTTTTTTCACAAGGCCATATATATAAGTAAGAACTAGAATTCAATATTGGTGATGGTTGAAACAAGTGCACATTGGGAATCGAGTAAAAAAGGACAATAATAGTTACAGGGTTTCTGCATGGAAACTTAACAAAGGAAAGGTAGCAATCTCATTACAATCAAAATGATTTTTTGTCCAGTGATATGGGAGGAAAATTAGAAATAGTCCATTTATATGGGCATCTAACAAGGATGAATCTATATTAACTTTAGATGAAAGAGATTTGTTAATACTTGAAAGCAATAGACTAGAGCATATGGTTATGAATTATGACCTATTGTAAACTCATTCAAGCATGAAAGAGAAAACATAATGGAAGTTGTAAATTGGAAACACACACACATAAATAAAAGATCGTACAGATTGCAATAAATACAACACATGAATCTTTGAAAAAGGCCAGCTTCATTTCTATAATTTTATTAGAAATAAAGGATCTCAATTAGAATGTAAAATATCATGGGTTCCAGCCCTAGTTCCATTACAAAATATTGTTTAAATACAAAATAGTGCTCCGTGAGTTGATAACTAACTATGCTAAAAATAGGCTATAACTTCCTTTTTTCTTCTGTCATCTAGATTTCCTAGCTACTAACTATTCTGAAAATAAACTAAAATTTGCTAAATAACTGGTCTTCAAAATGTTCTTCGACAGGTCTTCAATATTTCTTCATCAACGCAACTTGTATTTTTTCTTTCCATACTTCTCAATTGCCTTCCACTAGTCAATAGTTGGAAGCTCCAAGCTAGCCATCTCCTTTTACAATACTCTTAGATCCACATGTTCCAGGTACAAAAAATATGGCAGTTGTGCACATGTGGCACTGAAGGAAAACAACATGTCAAAATCCTCTGATAACTTATCAATTATTTTATTTTGAGATAAGGATTAACACAACACCAAAGATATACAAATCTACTTTTGTGGTGATTCATCCAGCAACTGACACAATGCAAACTAATAATCAGCAAACATCAGAAGTCAATTTTTATCTTGATTACTATAAAATTCTATACCTATTCCAAAATACTAAAATCAAGTATTTCCCAATTCAATTTCTCAACTGATGATCCTTCTGTGAAAACTAAAAAACGTTCTCAATTAACCAGATCTCGCAGATACCACTAACCTGAAAGGAATTCATTTCTATTTGATGTTCTAAATACACTGTAACAATGTTATGAATGCAATCCATGCGACATCCTCACAGATGTGCCATTCTAGTCTCTTTAAATACTCAACTAATAATGTACACAATATCACAACTAAATATTCTGGTGGAAAATGAAAAGTTTCTTAATTACCTGCATGATCGGGTTCTAGATATCCAAAAGTACCAGCTAATCTGGTTTCCACAGAGTATTTTCCCTCTGATGCCAACTTCACCAATCCAAAATCGGAAACCTTTTCCTGAAAATCATATCTAAGAAGTATATTAGATTATTTAAGGTCTCTATGAATAAAGCTTCTGTGGGCCAGGCCATGCAGATAATTCAATCCTCGAGCAACATCCAAAGCTACTGAGGCATATCTTTCAGGAAATTGGTTCAAGCCCATTATTGGCCCAATCAAATATATTCCTGCTAAGAGAAGCACCCTTTGGCATGTACTCATATACCAAAATCCTTTTATTTCCTTCAATACAGTAACCCAACAAGGAAACCAAGTGTCTATACCTAACTTTAGATAAACTTGTTATTTGTGACTGAAATTCCTCCAATCCCTTGTTACTTACAACTAGTGCTTCCATTCTCTTAACTACAATTATGGTGTCGTCATCTAGTTTCCCATTGTATACAGCCCCAAACCCACCTCTTCCAAGCTTATTTTTAGTGATGAAATTCCTGGTTACATGCATGAGAACTTGCACTGATAGTCAGATTTACAGCTTCCATCACATGAAAATCACTAGGTCCACTGCTTGTATTTCGTGTATCACTCAAACTATTTCCTCCATCACTATTATTATTATTTGCCACTTGAATTTTCACCAGTTATTTGATCTATTTGATGGGTCTCTTCTGTCAGTGACAAGAGTGTTAGACACTGAGAGGGGGGGTGAATCAGTGTAAAGCCAATTTTAAAACTTTTCTTAGCTTGTCACAATTAACTACCAATCTCATAATCATTTCATAAATATCTTTCACTTCATCATTCACATAGCATAAGAATTTGAATCATCAAGAACCATAACACAAAAAAAAACACAACACCATTTAATTTTGTAATCATTTTGTATTAGTTTTGGACTGGCTACAACCATGAGGTAAAATCAGCACCTACTGATACAAAGAGCACCTACTCTTCATCCAGGACCCTGTCTAGTTTTCTTAGACCCTACTAAGAAGGGTTTGAGGTATCCTAACCTCAAAAGCAAGACAAGCTTGCTTTTAAAATTAAATCTCACTGTCACATCATCTCATCAATCACATCAACATCACTTGTCTCTTCAATCTACTATCAACTATCTCTACTCATGCTCATCTGCTCATCATCTATGTTCATGATCAATGCTTCTCATCATCTCAATCTCTGCTCAAGTATCTCTGCACATCGATCTCTGCTGCTTATCGATACTACTATTCATGTGCTCA
The DNA here is from genome assembly GCA_001517045.1 of Pseudotsuga menziesii. Lineage (NCBI taxonomy): Eukaryota > Viridiplantae > Streptophyta > Pinopsida > Pinales > Pinaceae > Pseudotsuga > Pseudotsuga menziesii. Next base: position 24,776 of record LPNX010767658.1, on the reverse strand, counting down.
TCAATCATCTGTTTATCTGCTCTTCATTGTTTCTAGTCATCTTCTCATCAACCATGTCATCTACACTACTGCAATACTACAAATTCTTCTCTTCAACACTGCTTGTCAAGTCATCAAACATAAAGTTCTGAACATCATCAAGGTCTGATCATCATCAAGGTTTAGGTTGTGTATTCATCATATAGGGTGTAACTCAACATCATACTATGCAACATCATCATCATAGGATATTCAATCTAGAAATTCTTCATCAAAGTGCACAATGCATGTCCTCATCATCAAACAAGGTCTATCAACTTGAGCATGTCATCAAGCTTTGATAGGGTGCGCATCAACACCAAGTTCACCATCAAGACAAACAACTTCAACACAAGTATGTCATTGATCCATCATCAACTTTTGTTGGCTGTGTGTATATTGTGGAAAGGAATCAACACTTCTGTATGTACTGTACAAATACAAAGATACTTGTACATTTCATTGAATATGCTTCATCATAGTCATCATGGTGTACAAATCATCACTAATGTTTCCATTATCATACAGACTGGTGTATCATCAAATGACATGATACATCTTCAATTATAGTGTGTAGGGCATAATCATAAGGTTCGTATTGTACGCATCATTGATTCATGACATAGTAGCTAGGGTTATCATCATTACAATAGCATCACATAAGGGTTTGTCATTATCTTCATACCTTACTTATCCATTCACTGCCCCGTTCTTTTTTTGTTTTACAGCTGAGAATAGTCCCTAACAAGGGCATAGTAGGTATGGGACAGCCCTAAGTAGGAACGAATGTTGAGAGAAAGGCCCTAATAGGACTCTGGTCATATTAGATAGGCCCTATAGGGCTTCTTCTTGACATCTGCCACAAAACCAGTGTCCACCATGAGACTTCTACATCACCAAAAAACAAAATTTGTAGTGTTACCACCAAAAATCTCGGACTATTGGTTACACTGTAAAATCCCCAAGAAAAAGATAAATGAGAATGTTGTTAGCTCCACCGAATATTTAGTTGTTCCTACCTTATTTTCCATGAATTCTTCATTAGTATAGACCAGTGAAAAGACCTCAGTTGATACAATTCGGATTGCTCCTTATCAGAAAAAATTTGATGCTCCTTTCACTAAGAATATCACTGCTACCACTACTCCTATACATGAATTATTCCTCAAACAGTTCAGCGAGATTTTCACACATTAGAAAATTCATTGATTGACCCCAGGCAAGTCCAAAAGGATTGTTGTAAATTTGTGAAAGAAAAGGGAAAACAAAGACCGCTCCTCCACCGAATCTTATTGCTGCTACCACCGAGATTTACTGCTACTACCACCGAGACATACTGCTGCTACTGTTGACCCCAACAACCCACAAGAAAATTATGCTGTGGAACATGGATAAGGCTGCTGCAAAAACAAAATCAAAACCCAAAAATTTGACTGCCGTTGACTGCTCCTTCTCTCAGTATTCTGCTGCTGCAACCAAGCCCATTTTTTTTCTTCCCTTTCTCTGTAAATTCAGACTACTACTGCCTCTAAATTTCACAGTCAGCCTCAGTCGAAAAATATCAGAACTGATGCGAAAATTGCATTGTAAAATGCACCTGTAGTTGCCTCAGTGAATTGTATCCACCTGAAATTTAGAGCATCTCTCCTTCATCCGAATTTTAACTCATAAAATGAGGACATGTTATGTCCTATTTATACACATTTTTACTAACTTTATGGAGCCGACTTGTATATGATTTTATACATTTTTATTTATTAAATCTTGTTTGACTGAGCCGACTTGTATGGGGACAAAAAAAATTTGTTAGAATTCAAAAATACAAATCTCTTCAACTGCGAGGAGTTAGGAGACGCTCCATATATCAGCGAAAAGGGATTGATGAGAAATTTCCTTCTATGAAACTCTTGGTTGCATTCACAAAGTCCTTTACTCTCATTTTCTTGAATTTGTGCAGGACATCAAAAATTGAATTCAAATTTCTTAATGGATGCTTCAAGTACTTTAATGGTAATCAAGGGTTTCTAAGACTATCAAGAGCACAAAAGGATGGGTGCAAAGACCACACCTTCAATCACAAGGGTTTCAAGCGCTCTTTTCAAATATGTCATGCGATTTTTAAACAAGGTGCTTTCAATCCCATCACATAGGACTTCATCATAGCATCAAAGTATCAAGGACCCCAAGAGTAAGAGTAACATGTGCTTTGTTACCATATGAGCTTCTTCAACCTTCAAAAACCTCATCATCAATGTCAAGGACTTCATCATAAAACCAAAATCCCCAATGGGCATCAAACATGAGCTCTATAAAGCTTGTGGGCTTAAGGACTAACTTGTGGGTAGAAGCACTTCTTCAATGCTTCTTTTCAAATGATTCAAGAGCTTCTTCATCATACAGAGGGAATGTGCATGGGTTCCACAACATGCCAATAGCCAAAAATTCCACCAAGGGTATTAAGGTAATCATCAATCAAATAAGGGTCTCCATCCACACATCAAGGGCTCCACACACATGAGCCACACCATGAGGCCTCCAAGGGCCAAAGTCCATCTTGCCATCACTTGTGGGGTAGATGGGACTTCTTCTAGGGTACCATGACACCATCAAAGCATAAATGAACATAGAATGGGTCATTAATGCTTCTCCAAGACATTTAGGGCTTCTCCATCATCTACCAAGGATTCAGGACCATCTCCAGGGTCTTCAATTTCTTTAGCAAGGTGGCGGATTCAAGATTCATCCTTGTGGGTACAAGAACCTTTTCAACTGGGTACAAGGTGCTTCAAGGCACAAACCCACTCTATAAGGGATCAAGGCACTGTAGGTGGGACTTGGTGGAATCAATGACATCCCGTGGGGCCATTACAAGTTCATGTTGGCATCAATGACAATTTCATCAACAAAGAGTGCTAGGTGCTTCAACTTGTATAGGTTGGCGTGTCTCTTTCTTGTATATGCAGAATGTAGCAGGCACAAGAAAAAATAATAGAACAACCACAACAATGGATCCATCAATTGGATTTGTGGGAGAATTTTACTTAGTACAGTTTGCATTAGGTCCTGAACTGATCCCAGTAGGTGGTACTGGGGAGACCCAATTGCTTAGTGTAGAAACATTTGGAGAGGCCACAAAAGGGCTAGATCTCTTTGGAGATGGTGACAGAGGACTCCCGAAAGGTGGTGACATGGAAGGGCTCACAGGAGGAGGTGATGATGACTTGACCATCAGAGGATTCCTGAAGTAAGCACTTTGACTTGTGTAGATAATTTTGAAATAGGAGGAATCATTTTATTATTGAAGTAGTCAAATACTTCAATTGGTTTAGATTGGATGGAATTGTACCAGAGAGCATATTGTCGCTCAGCATGATAACTTTAAGTGATTCCAAACAGACAAGTGAAGGAGATATATTTCCAGCGAGATTCGTATTGGGTAAATTTTAGTAGGACACATTCACACCTCCATACCTTCACTCTAATTAAATATTTTATCTAGTCTACAAATTACAGATTGTTCAATAACATAAAACTTCAGAGAAAGAATTTGACCGAAGGATTAACTCTATATGTGGAAGTTTCAGAGCAAAGGATTAACTCTAGATGTGGAAGTTTCAGAGAAAAAATAAATACATAATACATATGATATATGATAGCATAAACATCTAAAAATCTAAGCTTCACCAACCCCCATAACTCAAAGCACCCAGAAACATCTAGGTATCTAAGCTTCACCAATCCATGTACACTATGCAACTTCACACACCCCTTTTCCTACAATCCCTCTGAAGATAGCAATGTTTCCATACTTCGTAGATATTTTAACTAGGAAAACCTAGAAACATCAAATTTGGTGCCTACACTAAGTCTCCAACCCCCGTATGCTCTGTAGTTTCATAGATCCCTCCACCCATAACCTCTCCAAAGATACCAATGTTTCCATACTTGGAATCTCTTCTCACTCATAGCACCAAGAAACATATAGCTCTCTAATATTTCTCACCAACACCAAACCCTGTATACACTTCAATTTCACACATCCATGTTCCCACAACCCCTTCAAAGATACCAATATTTCCATACCTGGCAGCGCTTCTAATTCAGAGCACCTAAACTTTGGAACCTACGCCAACCCTCGTATGGTCTTCTTCATTGTTCAATGTCACATATCCTAAGAAACATAAATGTTGTGAGACAGTAAATATACATGCATTAACACAATAAATTTTTATTTATCGTTGAATACTCGTATAACCCCTAAATTCTTCATCGAAACCCAGGAAAGGAAAGGAAGCATGGGAAAGTTTTCCCAATGGAGCCATGAGAGATTGGGTAACTCCACCCCCTTAAAAGGCCACCATTTTTTTTAACAAGTTGAACCCGATTTCTTAGTAAAGATCCTCTCTCAATACCTTGGAAAGCCTAGGAATGCATCGACGCCCATCAAATCTCTTACCCATAAACAGGGTTCTTACGCTTCTCAAAACCTGTCATTGATCATGGAAAACAAAATTACTTACAGAACACAGTGACATGATGTTCTTGCTGAACATGTTGACATGTTGTTAACTGACAGGTATGCAATGTAGTGCAAATCAATGCGAGCAGGATGATGGACACTTGCAGACACCAAAGGAGACACAGTAAAAACCAATGGACAATTCTCATAAGATGAAGAGGACATTGGGAAAAATCTCATTGGCAAGCAGCGTTCAAAATTGAACCCTTCCCAGCCCTTCCAAAGGTTCTATCCCTTCCGAAGTGTAAAGTTAAAATCACCCTTAAAAAAAATTTAAAATCTGAATTTTACCCTTCCAATTAAGAAGGGCATAATTTATTTAAAAGGAAGGGAAACATTTGAAATTACCCATGTATATAAATTTCTCAAGATGTTGAAATTCCTATGCTATAAAGTTCAATTCATCATTCAAAATATTGGAAATATGATAAATTATAATTACTCTCTCACTCATGGCATGCACTCAGTTCTTAGTTGTGCAAGATGGTGAGTAATCATTGATAACTACGAGTCACTAGCCATCGAGATGTGAATCTGACTCCCGAGTCACTTGGGGCTGCAATCTAAAGTGTAACAATGTGTCAACAACTACGGCTATAAACAAAAAAAACAACTACTAGTCTACTACTAGGCTCGAAAGGAGATCAAAACTTTGTGCCTACTACCTATGTGAACCTCGCTACCAATGTCCACTCTTTTTTCGTCAAAATGAAATTCAAAAGGCCGGTTTGACAAGTCCTCCTCTACAAGACTTCATTTATTTCATGAATATCATGGACTTGAAACAACTATAAACAACAGTGGATGTCATTCAAATACAAATAATGACATGTAGCTCTAGGATCACAAACTGTGCAGAGGTCGATTTATGCATTGCTATGGAGAGGTGCCATTCGGCACATGATATGGAGAAACAATGGTTATTAGTAAAATTAAAAAATCAATTGTGGCTCGAGAATAGTCTTCAATTTGATGGGTGGCATGATTGTGATGTAATCTCCCTCCATCCTTCCAAACATTTGTGGTTTATCACAACATTTGTCCTTAGCGCCACCAAAATACATATAAAAATTACTTGTCTTAACATCCTCTTCTCTTTAAATCCTCGAACCTAATCGCATAGTCATAACTAAGGATTATTATGCATGCACATCCTCACCTTATAATACAAATTGGGTCAAGGTGCAAAGACAACCATAAAGTATTAAATGTGTCTAGACACAAAGAGTAAGAGACAATTATAAGTAAGTCTTATATTAAATTTACCATATAAGTCTTTAATTAAATCTATAAACTGATATTTGACACGTTGGATTGTTGTGATATTCTTATCATTCCTTACCAATGTGATTGCAAGGCATTTTTTGAAGGTGATGTCCATAATTTTAGGGATTCTTCCTCATTATCATGCCTTTTGGTAAGACAATAAAGAGGGTAGTGGCCTGCATCAGCATGGAAAACGGTTTTGACATAGAGGTTATACACATTAATTGTTTACATTAAATAACGAGATAGAGGTTATATACTTTAATTGTTTACATTAAATAACTTAAATTCCTACCTCTGACTCTCGATTCACTGAATCGTGGACTGGTACAAAACACAACAAATTTTAGAGCCCCGAGCCCTTAATTACTCACACCTATAACTTTCTCAAAATATATCCATTAATAAACTTCTTTTGGTATTTTGGTTCAATTTATAAGGTGGATTGTTGAGACTCAAACATGCAGTGAGTTGCAAGGACTCAATTGACTTAGGCTTGATTCCATTTCACCTCTATCCCATACATGTATTCTTTCACGACAAGTGTTGAAAAAACAAATTCTAAATAGAGGGTTATGGTTGGGAGTTTTTAATTAAGGTGATGATAGGTGTCCAATATTTACTCAATTTCCACCCATCGTCCCTATTGATGTTATTAGGGTGCTTCTCGATTTCTATGGCTTCTATGATGCATAGTTTCGTGTAATGATCAATCCTAGCAATGACCTATGCATCTTCAATGCATATGTGGTGTTTGGAAGTAACAGAGTGCTCAGCTAGTGCAGATTTTTTACTGCATTCATGGATAATGTCGGCATGACACTATTTAATTCTTAGTTGGATTGGGAGACCTATTTTACCAATATCAACCTTCCCACAGGATATGAAAAAAGTGGATGCAATAGTAGATGCAAAAAAAGACGAAAACATGGATGCAAAATGGGATGAAAATGTGAGTGCAAAAGTGGACGAAAAAAAGGATGCAAAAGTGGATGTTAAAGTGGGTGAAACAAAACTAGATTGAAAACTAGACACAAAACATGATGTAAAATTTGATGCAAAACTTGGCGCACGATGCTATACAAAAAAGAAGCAGAAGTGGATGCAAAAGAGGATGTAAAAAAGGATGCAAAAGTGGATGAAAAAAGGGTGTAAAAGTGGAGGAAAACATGGACATAAAAGGGGGCACACCAAGAGTAGATGTACAAACTAGGCATGAAACCTGGCGCAAAACCTAATGCAAAACCTGGTGCATAACAAGGTGAAAAACCCGTTGCAAATTACACCATATTTTGCACCATATTTAGAAAAAAGATGCAAAAAAACACCTAAAATAGCACCAACCCGTGAAATTGCGCCATTTTGTCCAAAAAAATGAAGAAAAATACATTAAAATATGGTCTAGAAGCAAAAAAGGAAGCAAAAAGAAACGCTAACCACAGGGTTTTGTTGTAGTGAGAGGTCATCACTGTATTATTATATGTATCATATTCTGCGAGGTCATGAGGCCTATATTAAGAGGTCGAGGAATCAAAATATTTACCTGAAATTCTGAGATGGGTTCGGGCCTCTACCTTTATATTGCATATGGACATGAGACTGTTTCTGGGTTAGCACCCCAGTTTAATTATAATTGATTCTTTGATTGGTTAAAATATTGTTCTTGGTGCTTCCATCAGTTCAATTATTATATATTGGATCAACTGCTACAACGTTTAAAGGAACTTAGCCTGGTGAAGCTATGTTGACTGGTGCAGCTAGACGTTCGACGGTCACATGAGATCATGGATATATTTATATTGAAGTTAGAAAAGTATCTCAGACATATGGGACTTGCAAATACTCTTACATTGTCGAAGTATCAACAACTAGCTATGATGCTTCTAGCTAGGTATCGATATGGTACAGGTTCTAGTACCTCATTCGTAATTGACTTAGGAAACTAATTTTCCTTTGGCACGCACTTAACTGGGTTTTCTTCAATGGTACAACAGGGATAAATATGTTCAATATAAAATTCATGCAGTTGCTTTGTTGGATATCTAAAGATTGAGGTGCATGGCACTGATATTACTATTAAAAGGTATACAATTTACAAAATTTACACTTCATTATCAAATTTGCAATTTTCCATGACACAATTAAAAATGACTAATTCATATTCTTCTAGCTAGTAATTTTTTATGTCGTGACTAAATTAGTCGTTTATGTTAGTCATTTTTAACTTTGACACTTATTATCTAGTCATATTGGTTAACTGGAGACTAAATTAGTCATTAATTTTAGTCATTTATAGTTGGCTCAATCAAAATTGCTCATATTTAGTAGTAAATCACTTGAAAAACCTGTGGTGACTAGAATTTTTAGTCCCCTAGTAGCTAATTCCTCGTTTTTTACTAGTGATTGTTGCATATCTTCAAATTTTCTATGGTCCAATATACAATTGACAAGTCGATCATTGTATTCTTCTTTAGAAAACATTCCACCTTTTTCTTCCCAAAAGAAAGGCAGTCCCTTTTTAAATAATGGTCTAAATAATTCAATGAACAATTTAACTCGATGAGTCATAATATAATTTTTTTCCTGTACATTATCAAGGTGCTGGTGTTTTCTCATGGCCTTCCTTGCCCATGTAATAATTGGAATTCTGTGCTTGATATTGGATTATTTCAAATCATCTTGATTTAGGCCATTTAAGAGACTGATTGTGTTATTCATAGTATCTATTGGATTTTTTTTAACACTTCCTTGACTGCAGTGAAACTTTGTCTGGAAGCCTTCATGACAATCACTTTGTCCATAATGTATGTCGAGAACCTCCTACAATAAAAAATGATAATGCATGATATAACATAAATTATGGATCACAAAAGAGATTTTATTAATCGTAGGCCACTTCGAGGGGGCAACCTCCTTTGAGCAAGCTCAATACAAAATAACTCTTCGATGCTTTCATTTGCCTCAACACTTACTTATATAGTAAGTCTAAAATAAACAACTATTACTCCCCATGAATGTGGGATAATGCAACATATAAACTAGATGACTTAACAACTATTACTTACTCCCCATGATTATGGGATAATACAACATACTAATGGGACGACTTACAAAGCATATGCATCTGACAAAATATACTAACAAAATAAAGAGGGGGGTTGACACGAGTTCTTAACATCCCCTCCCTCTTAGAAAAATATTTTTCCTCAAAGCTTTAGATGTGGAAGCTATTGCTGAATCTTAAGGAGCGGTTCCCATGTAGCATCCTCTGGTTGCATGCCATGCAACTTAATTAAGACCTATGTTATGGACCCAGAGCAAAGCTGACGAGTGGGCCTATTGAGGATGGCTTTCGGTTCCAAAATGATGGATCCTTCCATATCCAGCTCTAGTAAAATAGTTTGTGCTATGATGTTGGTGCCAATCATTTTCTTGAGACAAGATACATGAAAGACTGGGTGAATTTGAGAAGAAGGAGGAAGTTCCAATTTATAACCAACAGACCCAATCTTCTGAAGAACTTTATATGGCCCATAGAACTTTGGAGCCAACTTTTGATGCCCTTTGAGTTTCAGGTAGGATTGCTTGTAAGGATGCAGACAAAGAAAAACCATATCACCAACTTGAAAGGTGCACTCAGAACGGTGTTGATCGGCTTGCTGCTTCATGCGATTTCTTTCCATGAGAAGATTCTCTTGTAGAATGTGGAGAATCTTATCGCGGTTTCGAAGAACCATGTCAACTGTCTAAATTGCTGAACTATGGGGGTTGTATGGAAGGAGCACTAGGGGTGGCTTCCAATAAACAACTTCATATGTAGTCATTTTAGATGTAGTATGGTAGAAATTATTATACCACCATTCAATGAGAGGGAGCCACTTTTCCCATTGATGTTGATGTTCAGAGGTGAAGCAAGGAAGATAAGTTTCCAAGCATTTGTTGGTGAATTCAATTTGACCATCTGTTTGTGGGTGATATCCTGAACTCATTTCAGCTTGGTTCCAATGAGGCGAAAGAGTTCGGTCTAAAAATGACTTGTGAAAGTTGTGTCACGGTCTGAGACAATGGAAGAAGGCATGCCATGAAGATGAAATATCTGGTCCACAAAAATTTCTGCGACTGAGGAAGCGGTATATGGATGGTTGAGAGCACAAAAATGACTATATTTGGAGAGTCGATCAACCACAACCAAGATTACGGTCTTCCCTCCAGATTTAGGGAGCCCTTCGATGAAATCCATCAAAATATCTATCCAAATCCTTGTAGGGATGGGCAAGGGTTCGAGCAAGACGAGGAGGAGTGTAGTTTCACCCTTGTGGCACTGGAAGGTATCACATTTGGAAACCATCTATTGAATTTTCTATTTCATTCCCTTCCAAAATAAGTTACGTCGTGCCCTCTCATACATTTTAAGGAACCTAGAGTGCCCTACCGCTGGAGAAGCATGAAGTTCATAGAGGACAACCTGGTGAAGATCTGTGCTCTGGGGAAGCACCAGGTGACCCTTGTATCTCAGAGAATAACCATCCCAAAAGTAATGCGGTACAAGAGAAGGATTACTGGCCAACTGTTGGATGATTTGAGATAAGGAAGAGTCATTGACATAGCCTTGATGAACATATTGTAACCAATTTGGAATAGGCATAGAAATAGCTGAAAGAGAATCATGGTCATCAAATGTGCAGGAAGGAGCATCCGCCACAAGATTGTCCTTACCCTTCTTGTAAGTGATCTCATAGTCATAACCCATGATTTTGGTAAACCATTTTTGTTGTGTTGAGGATGAGACTCGTTGTTCTAGAAAATATTTCAGACTCGGGTGATTAGTCTTAATGCAGAAATGATTCCCTAAGAGGTACGGAGGCCACTTCTGTACGACATGTAAATTAGCCATCATTTCCTTCTCATATGTATAGGTGGCTAAATTATTTCTAGATAGTGATTTGTTGGTGAAAGCAATGGGATTTTCATCTTGGAGGAGGACAACACCAAGTCCATTGTCACAAGCATCACTCTCAATAGTGAAGGGCTTGGAAAAATCATGCATAGCTAGAACAAGTATGGTACGCATAGCTTGTTTTAGTTTCTCAAATGAACATTGTAGTAGGGCTTTGGCCCTAGCTACATGAAGGAGTGGCTACCTTTCGTCTATAGGATGGAAGGGTAGGGTTCCTGAATGTGGAAGAAAGCTTGCAAGGAAATGCTAGAGGTAAGCTATGAAAATCCTGCATGAAATGGTTAGAAAACAAAATATGGCTGCAATAAATCAAGGGAAAACCTGCAGCAAACCATTAGCAAACAAACCTGGAAACAAAATAAACCATAAAACCAAACTATTGATAGAAATAAATTTTTATACCTTCAGCCCTTTTGTGGAAATGGGTCACCATGCCCTAGCTTTGGAGGCACCTCTCTATGGGATGGAGTATTGGCTAGTGGAGCTATGGAGGAGAGGGGGTGAATGACTTGACGCAAAGGGTCTCAAGGCACTCACTCAGGAAGCATAACGATAGGGAGAGAATGAGTGTTTTGAGAGTGACCCCCGCCCCTCTATTTATAGTTTTTTCTAGAGATTTAAGCCCTAACTAGGGTTCTATGCCCCTGGTTAGGGTTTTAGCCCCTTTCGCCCAATTCTTAGCTCCTTTGGGGATTTTAAGCTCCTTTGAGGGGTTTTAGCCGCTTTTTGCAGGTTTTATCCCCTATGAGAGCTATTTTGGCTCTTTTTAGGGGGTTTTAAGCCCTTTTTCATGTTTTTGAGCCTTTGTAAGGGTGTGGGGGTCAAATGAGGGTCGTACATAGATGTATTTGGGTGGTGCAGGTCATGTAGAGATCATTGAGGAATTTTTTGGGTTAACAGATTGCCCCTTGATGTGTGAGGGAAGGAGCTTATTGTATGGCTGAAGGACATCCTAGGATTTTCTGGGGAGAGGTTGTGCTTCATGGGATAGGGCATGGTGGTTTTTGGTTTTTGTATTAATATGGTTCCCATCAATGGGTGAGATACAAATAATGTGTGACATGTATATGGACAAGGCGGGCATCCCCATGCTCATAATGATGTCAAAATAATAATGTGATCTAAGCTCTACAATGCAAGAATCAATCATGTACAACTGATGATACATAGTGGTTTCCTCAAGAAGAGGCTGAATACAATATTGATCTAAAGAACTGCTACATTAGACCAATGGAATTCTCATGGAATGTTATATCTTCATGACTGATGGCATGCTAGATCTGGAACAGTACATAGTTGTAGGGACCCATTGAAGGAGAGTCAAAGTCTCTGTGGTACAAATGTGTTGCATCAATCATAAATATATATAGAAGCATTATTGGGGCTTCTGAACATTGCCTCCAATGCAACCCAGAAATCACAAGGGACATGAACCTATTGGGGTCCCTTAAATAGACTCATTAATGTGCTAGAGTCAGGTGACATCTGGGATCTTCGACCAAATACTGCATGGACCATTACCCTATATGAATCTCAATGGTGCAATGATGTAGCTGGAGTCGAGCACGTGAGAAACAACCATCCCGAGAGGCACTAAGGACTCCTCTCAAGTGGTCCAAGGAACTCATCAATGAGGATAAATAAACTAGGATACAGGGACCTATGGGTCTATCCTATGGAATATGTGTGTTGTCGTCGACAGAGGGAGACCTGCAACAGGACAAGGCAATGGTGTTTACTTGCCCAGAAGTGTGAGGGAGATAACCAAAAGATGTGAGAAAATATGAGGACTGACCCATTGAATGGGGGGGGTGGAATAGAGGCAGTGGGAGTATAGTGGATTCAAACTTCCTTTGTTCAGAGTATGACGATAGGGCGGACCAGGCATCAAATGAAACTAACTCATAGGAAAGGGATCATAGCTGTAATACCGGGAATGTAACTGCAGATGGGAAATACTTGGGGGAGGTAGACACTTTTGGTATTGAAGGGATCCAAGGAAGACACATTGGAGAGTACTCTGAACAAAGGTGACCCAAAGTGGGAATGCTGCTGAATTTTTGTATGTGGGGTGGTGTCTAAAGACACCATTTGTGGTATGATCTCATGGATTTTTAGCGAGCCCAAGAAAGTTAATGCTCAATGGTGCTTTCAATTTTAGAGAGTCTAAAAGCATGAAGAAGACTCCAGTGAGGTATCTTTTTCATTTATAGTCTCCTGTGCTCGAAAAAGGTTAAAAGTGTACATAGGAGAGATCGCCCATCATTTGGGGGATGGGAGACTTCATTACCGTTGGTATTCCAATCATGCCGAAAAAGGTTAAACCTGTACTAACTAGATGGTCATTCAAATATTTTTATGAGCATGAATGAAACCAAGTTTGCTCAATGATATTTTCTTGATGAGAATGCTAGAAAAGAGCTTAACGACAACCCATGATGAGATTTTTCGTAAAGTTCGGCCCCTCTGCCTGAGAAAGCATAAAAAGATGCATAGGAGAATGGTCTTGGCTTGAATGTGCCAAGGTAGTCCTTTTCATTTGATAGTCTACATGGTTCGCAAAAGGAGATAAATGAGATGATGTAGACGCCCTTTCTTATACTTTAACGAGTGAGAAAGGAAGCATTTGCGCTCGACAATCTTTTCATTCTTTTAGGAGTCAGAAAAGAGCTTAACAAAAAGTTTGGTATGGTCAAGCGATAGAGGAGGCATTGATGGTGCCCCCATATCAGGACAATGGACTATGGTCCAAAGGTCATGCATGCAGTATGGAAGGAGCAGGTGGCTCTTAAACATACCAATACATGCATGGGATAGATCATGCCAGAGGCACACGAGTCGGTGCGACAGTGGCATGCAAAAACGAGGTGGCTCTCGGATAGAGGTTAGGAGAGTTGTGTGTGATTTGTGGTGGAAATACTTGACTACATATGATGTGAGTGCAATTATTGAGGTAGTTATATGCCAAATGAATGAAAAAGAAATGATTCGTCCTCCGGGTGGTGGTTCAGAGACCCATGTAAGGTGCGGTGGATGGATTTGACAGTTATATGCTGAAATAAAATGATGTGCCTTCCGGGAGATGGTCCAAGATCCCACATGAGTTGTGGTAGGCAGGTGTGACACAAGTATAGGTCCAAAGACACTTCTATCACAATGTGGTACATAAACCAAGGTAAATCTTGGGAAGTGGAACTGAAAATTACTTGTTAAACATGAGATGATGGTCTCATTAGAAGATAAAAGATGGAAATTTGAGCCCAGAGGTGTGGCGGGTGTCTCGAATAGGCTCCGGGTGACTCCGAATTAGCAACTAATGTTGATACCCCTGAATGGGGATCTTTGATTTGTGGTAAAAACGTTGTAAAAAAAAAAGGAAAACCAAGTGACTCATTGGTGAGGTTATGCATAAAATATCTTGAGGTAGAGCATGTTACGGGGGTTCTCCAAGAGTTGTCCATCAGAGTCAATCAAGGTGTATGCCCCTTTTCAGAGGCAATGGTGGGCAATGTATGGGCCATACGAAATTGACTCGAACTTGCCTTTTCCCAACTTGTCATTGGGTTGGTCATAGACCAGAACCATATCGCCTTCGGTGAAGGTGCGAGGGTGGACATGGGAGTCATAATGAACCTTTGACCGTGTTTTCGCTGCTTCAATGGCTAGGAGGGCAGCTGCAGATGGTAGAGTGTGCCATGAGGGGCACTTACTATGGGTGGGCCTAGATTTACCTTCTGGTTGTTCGGTGTCAACTGAACCATGCGAGGGAATCTGGGGGAGACTTTTTTTTTTGGCTCTTTCTTATGTGCTTTTTTCTTTGAGAAAGTACCTACTCTACGTCCGCACCGAGAAATCCTGGATAGTGGTCCACGGGAGCCTTGGATGCACAGATGGTACAAGATGATGGTGCGAGAGGGCGGCGGCAGAGTGGGCCTATTATTTATAGAGGATCTGCTAGAGCAGTGGCGGCAGCTTCTAGTGGTTATTGAGGAGTACCCGTATGCAGGTATGGACTATCATGGGGACCCTGATATGCCCCAAACTCCAAGATAGGAATGGGGACCATCTGGTATGTATGTGTGATGTTTTTATGTTCATATTTATACATATTGTAGTGTAGCTAGTTTATATTTGTATGATTATATGCATAGACTTATGGCATCTTTGTTTGTGTATGAATATATTGGTCCTCTCCCACCACCCGGGTATCAGAGGCGAGTGGTCGCGATGGCAGAGGCAGCGGTCCCTGTCGGACCCCCTTGCTAGCGATGGCGGGAGGCACGCACTATTTTTCCACACTTGGAGCGGATTGCTGAGGGTATCTCTGACATTGGCTGGTGGCATTTAGAAAATGACCTGATCACCACCATTCACAGTGTGCCTCCGGATTGGAACTCTGTGATGAGGAGGATGGATGTGGCCTGTGATTACCTTCATCGGGAGGCACAAGGGGATCTTCCTGCAGAGGACGATGAGTCCTTTCAGGAAGATGATGATACTGAGCTAGATGATGAGGATGAGTCTAGGCCAGATTAGCAACCAATGGGGCTGCCCCTAGTGCGTTGGTGTACTTAGGAATTTTTGCATCACTATGTATATTCAGCTGAGAAAGCATATGTAGCTTCTTGTTTTGTACTGGACATATTTTGGTTGTGCGATTTATATATCTATATATTTTTGACGCACGTGGATGCGCTTTTTTATGGTTTTATATTTGGGTCTTTTTATGATGATGTGAAATCAAATTCACATGTGATGTATGTTTACATGTGTGTGCATGTTTATATATGATTATGCATGATGTTGGTTTTGTATGTTTCCTATTTGCGATGATGAATGTGCCAATTTAGAATGCCATTAGCCATTTGATTCGCTACAATATTAAGGTTTCTAGGAACATGTGTGAATGTGATGGATTCAAATGTTCTAACCATCTGTTTAGTGTGCAGGAATTTTCTAAAGAGGTAGGGATCATGTACCCGATAGTAGTTGTTCAACTGGGATACAAGTAGCTGGAAGTCTAAAAAGACATCAAGATGGAAAATTCCCAACTAGAGAGCGATGACCAAGAGGCCATTGACACCATCATATTCAACTTGGTTGTTGGTCGCAATGCCCATGCATATCCTGTCGATATGGATCAACTCATGTGATGGGGAGTAGATGACCCATGCAGCCGAGGAGAGGTTTGGAGACCATCTGCTTGCTCTGTTGGAAAATCCAATGTATCGATCCAAGGTCAGATCCATATGGAGCAATGAAGGAAACAATACGTAAGAATAAATTTAAAAAATGTGTAAAAAAAAAGGACAACACTATGTTACAAGCTGAATTGACGTCACTTAAAGAGGTGACGTTAGAGGGAAAGTGGTTTGGACTTTCAGGAGATCAGTAGTCATGGGCCTTTGTGTGACACGATGAACCCTAGGAGACAGCCCATTGGGACAAGGAAAACGCACTTGAAAGGGTTCAAGCATATTTTATACTTGCAACATCGTAGGAAGGCTTCATGCAAGTCATCCATGTGTTGTACTTGCTCTTGTGATCACGTAATGAGGTTTTCAAGATAGACCAACATGATGTGGATGAGGTCGTGGAAACGGTGTGTCATGGAACACTGGAAGGTGGCTCCAGAGTTATTTAGACCAAATGGCATTACTCGATACGTGAATATGCTCCACGAGGTTGTGAATGCACTCTTGTAATGATATTCTTTCCGGATCTGGATTTTGTTATATCTGGAAAACCCGTCCATGAAGGAAAATACCTCATGTCCAGCGCATGCATTGATAATATGATCGACAAAGGGTGTTGGGAAGTTGTCTTTGGGATATTCCCAATTTAGATCATGGAATTCTATGCAAACACAGATAGTACCCTGTTTTTTATTCATGGGAATAGGATTTGAAACACAAGTGGTGTACACAATGGGGTAAATGAAGTTGACTATGCGCAGCTTCTCAATTTCATCCTTGACCACAAAAATTTTGGAGGGGTGGATGGATCTTTGATTTTCGAGTACGAGGGCCACATCGAGCCATGTGTCGATGTGGTGTTCCATAATGGATGGATCCAACCTGGGAATTTCAGTGTAGGGCTAGGAAAAGATGTCACGGAATTCTTGGAACAGCACTTTGTAGGAAGTGACTTCGTCCGAGGAGAAAGATGCCCCCAGCATGATTTCCTCAACAACCTCAAGATTGGTTGAGATGTTGATTTTGATAGTTGGAGAGATGTTGGCCATGTTCCATTATTCAAAGGCATCTGGTGTCGGGATGGGATTCTTGAACCAGTCGACTTTCCCATGAATGAAATATTTTGTTTCCACAGAAAACTGGTCAGATTGTGACACAAGTTCTTCAGGGAAGAAGAACGAGCGATGGTGCATGTCGTCCCACTAATACAAGTGATCAATTTTGCCACGGAAAAAAGTGGCAATATCCACGGAAAAGCGTGGATATTGCCACGTTTAAGTGTTTTTTGTTCCGTGGAAACTATTTCGTCGCAATAGCGACGACCCCTAATTTTCGTCGCAAGAGCAACGACCCTTTCCGTCGCTATAGCCACGCTCTGTAAAAAGGTTTTTAAAAATGGAGATCCAAGCCGTCACTATAGCCACGAACTGCCGTCGCTATATCCACGGACCGCCGTCGCTATATCCACGGAGTTCCGTCGCTATATCCACGGCTGGCCGTCGCTGTATCCACGGCTGTAAAAAAAATTTAAAAATTTCCGTCGCTGTATCCACGGCTATATCTGTTTTTTAAAAAAAAATACAAATGCCATAAGACCAATTCCATGTGGAAGTAGGTCTGAGGCTTCTCATACACCTGAAAATGTTCCATACATGATATTTTACAAATAAAATGAAAACCTAAAATTTTTTAA